>JAQFXP010002183.1:0-16042 GCA_034693685.1 Belba bartosi
TCTCTATCCTGCTTTCCTGCTCTCTCTCTCTCTTCTTCTCTCTCTGTCTCTCTCTTTCCTGCTCTCTCTCTCTCTTCTTCTCTCTCTGTCTCTCTCTTTCCTGCTCTTTTGCTCTCTCTTTTGCTCTCTCTTTTGCTCTCTCTCTCTCTCTCTCTCTTTGCTTTTTTAATATTAATAATGTAAACTCTTAACTTTAAATTAAATCTTATTAAAACTATTAATAAATTGTCCAAGACAAACAGTATATTGATAAATAGTTTTCTAATTGATTTATATTCATCAAACAAGCAAATATGTTTGTAAAAATGAATGTATCAAATTCGATTCAAAAAATACAAAATGTTTAGATTTTATTATTAACAATTAGTAAATAAATGAAAATGTAACTCGTTTGATTACTTGCATATTTCGTGTTTAAACTGCAATTCAGTTTCGGGCCATAAGCGGGTTGGGTCGCCAGTGCGGAGAATACCGGCAGCGATGTAATCGATCTCTTCCTCTTCTGTAAAGTCTTTCCGCGCTATTACCGACACTAAAGCTATGTTTTTGTATTAATTATTTAATAAAATATTTATAAATTTATTTCAAATTAATTGATAATACATACTAATTGAAAATAATATAATTGTTGTAAAATTAAACATTTTTATTTAAATTTTAACTAATTAATTTTTTGATGATATGGCTAAAATTTTAATTTATTTAAATAACTAAAAAGTAAAACATATTTTTGTTTTTGATATAATTTAATTGTAATTTAATATTGATTTAATTTTAAAATTTATTTTTAATTAATTTTTTTTAATAAAATTAATTTCATACAGAAGTTATTATTACTTGTTTGTTAAACCCTTCAAGCATTGCTAACTAACATAGGCCGAAGCCTTTCTTGCTTTACAACCCGTAGTGAGGCCAGGAATCATCAATTTACCGCTAGGTATGATAACGAGGATAGTGTCACAGTTTTAAGAGCACACACCTAAACACTCCGTATACGTAGCTTAGTGGTTATTAAACTATAGCACACTACCAGTAGGAGGCCATTAGTAAGGCCCGTGGTCGTCTTGCCTCGATCTTATTTTTACAAAAAATTTTTACTACAGTCGAGGTTTGAACCCACTAACTCAGGGTTAGAGAGCAGACGCATTACTACTGCGCCACCCGCCTAAGCTGTCATTAATAACTAGGCAAATTGAGTTTAATCTAAATTTATCAAAATTAACGTAACTTAGTAATGTATGACTATGTTTCGATTTTAACAATTTTACAAAACATGGCCTAGTTGATTTTAATATTTTATTAAATTCTTTCTTTGTCTCTTTCTCCTTCTCTCTCTCCAATTTTCCCTCTCTTTCTCTCCACTCTCCCCTCTCTCTCTTCAACTCTCTCTCTCCTACTCTCTCTCCAATTTTTCCTCTCTCTCTCCCCCTTTCTCTCCAACTCTCTCTCTCTTTCGCTCTCCAACTCTCTCTCTCTCTCTCTCTCTCTTACTCTCTCCAATTTTCTCTCTCTCTCTTCTACTCTCTCCAATTTTTTCTCTCTCTCTCCTACTCTCTCTCCAATTCTATCTCTTCTTCTCCTCTTTCTTTTTCTTATAACTTTTCAACATTTTTTTAATGCTTTATATCTTAAACTATAAATTTTCTCAGTCAGAGCCCAGAACTTCTCAATAAGTCTGGCCATAGAGACAAACGGCTGATTTCGGTATTTAAAAACATAAGTAATGTTTTCAGATCTGAGCCAATTTTGGAGTTTCTTGCTATAGAAAATAGTCACTAACCCAGGCCAAAACAACATATCCTTAATCAATTAATATATTTTGACAAATGGTTTGAGACTTATATTAAAATATTCTTCTAAATTCTTTTTAATTTCATTTTGTACAATGTGACAAAGAGACACATACTTTTACTTTGGCCTGTCAGGTCAAATAATTTAGCCAGGTTTGACTTGACTTAATATATGACACTATCGGGAATTTGATTTCTAACAATAAAATTATAATATTTAGTTCAAAAGACATTTATTTACTTGTTTAATAGTTGAGGTTTTATTGAAAAATTTAACATTTTATATCAATTTGTTTAATAGTTACTTGTCTTTCAATGTCTGTCTTTTTTGTTTCAGATAATATATGACTAATATTAAGATATGTCTATTATCTTATTCGAAAGTATATTCGATTGCCATAAAGTCCTTTACCACGACTCGAAAACGCGCGCGAGCTAGCTGAAAATTGTGCATTATGAAAAACTCTTTACATACAAATTGAAAATAATACAATTTTTGTTATATCAAACATTTTTATACAAATTTTAATTAATTAAATTTTTGATAATGAGGTTAAAATATTACATTAATTTTTCTAAATATAAATTAAAACATATTTTTTTAATCAAATTCTAATTGAAATTTAATATTAATTTTAGTGGAATAGAAATTTTTGCAATGAAAAAATAAATTTAGTTTTATACCGAAGTTCGTATTAATTGTTTATTAAAAGCGTCAAGCATAGCTAAGGCAATTGAGTTTGGTCTAGCTATATCAAGATCAAGCTGGTAGTCTTTAACAATGCTCCAATCACAGTCCATGGCTATTGGTCCGCCAGTTAGTTTTAGAAAATATGGCCCGGTTGATTTTGAAATTTTTTCTCTTAAATTACGTATATAGTTTCTTGATGCTGGTGTCAATAAATCGCTTACTTGCTTGTTAAACGACATATGATAACTAACAAAAATAAATTTTATAAATTATTATTTTAAATAAATAAATATTTAATTATTTTACTGTATGTAACTAATTCTGATATAATTTATAAAAATTTAATTTAATTGTATTAAGCTAAAATTTTTTATTAAAAAATAAACTATATTTTTATAATTAAAAATATATAATGTATATTAAATAAAATAAATAGAAAATATTTTGCAAAATCAAAACATTTATTAAATTTTAACTTAATTTTAAGTTATTTATTGTTATAAAACTTCTGATGAAGAGCTTGGGTTTTAAATATAATAAAATTCTTTATTAATTATTAATAATTCTAAAGAGTTATTGAACTAAACTTTAAAATTATATTTTTATCAATAATTTTTTAATTGATTATATTGTCAAATTTTTACAAAAAATTATAATAAATAATTAATTAATTATATAAAAAACTTTATATCAGAAATCTTAATCAACCAAAAACCCCCTGATTTTAAAAATTGTCAAATATTTAAACATAGTATTCGTTAAACATTTTAATGGCTCCCTGCAAATTTTTGGTGTTTTAAACAAACTTAAAATATTTTTGCTAAAACTGTTAAATGAGATGAAATTTTATCATAAATATAAAGATTTTTAAACGTTTTTGTAAAAATCCGTTTTAAAACACTCCTTTAAGTTTTTGTCCAATTTAAAAAAAATGTTTTTCTTTGTTTACACTGTTTTGGCATACCTTTTCATTCCTGTTTTTTATTAATTACTATTCGTTAGTATCTTGTCACATTTAATTATTTTTTTATAAAATTAAAATTTAATAGCTTATTATTTAAATACAAATATTATAACTATTATAATTAAGCATTAATTATAGTTGTGGGGATAATGAGTAATTTTTTGTTTTTTAATAAATTGTTAAGTAGTTAGATTTTACCACTGTAAAATATTTTGAAATTACCATTTTAAAATTTTAATTATTTTTATCTACAATTTTAATTGACAATTTTTATTTACAATATATCAATACTTTGTCAATTATACAAAAATATCAAAAATTAAAAATACAGTTTTGCGTAAATATTTTTATTTATAATTTATTAACATTAAAAACTGTAATTATTTATTTTAATAATTTTGTATGACTTTAAAAGCATTGGCATGCACAAAAACTAATCAAATAAAACTGAAAGTTAAAATAACTAAAAATTATTTAATATTTAATATAAAACAAAATAAATTCCAAAAATGGCATTTTAGCAATTTATTTTTAAAAATGAACTTTTTCCTCAGCTTCAAATCAATATATTAATATTTAATTAATTAATTAATTAAGTTAGTTTTAATTAAATTAATTTTAGAATGTTTTAATGTTTTCTCATGCAATTAAAACTTTTTTTTAATCTGGTTTAATTTATTTATTTTAAAAATAGCAAAATATAACACTACATTTTTAAATACCATGAACACTAAAACCGTAATCATACCAAGTGATTTTAATTTATAAAACTATGATTGTTAATTTTAATAAAAAATAGAATACCAAAATAATTGTCGAATGTCAATTGATGATTTGTCTTCAGCTGCCAAATTATACACCTTGATTAAATTTTCCCGAAGCAATTTAATTTCTTCCACCTTGCTATTTTTATCCATATAGTATTTGATTAATCGTTTAACGCTACCGCTGCACATTGCATTAGCAAGCTGAATTGCCTCGCTAACCATTACCCGAGTCAGTGTTTGCAAATCTGAGTTATCGGCATATTTTAAGTTAACATGCGTCATTACTTTCATCCAATCGTGAAGGTTTGGGCTATATATAAATTACAACAATTATCAAAATCTATATAATTAATTAATTTTTTAAATTGCATGTTTAAACAATTAAATAAACATTAAATTGATTATAAATATAATGATTATAAATATATAACAATGACTACAAAAATGCAAATTTTGCTATTTATGAGAGATTATTAAATTAAATAAAAATTCAAAAAGCTCCAAGCTTAATGACTTTTGTATTATGCAACATTTTTTAAATAATTAGGTAGTTGTTTGATTTAAAAATTAATTAAAAATTAACACGTTAATTAAAAAAAAATATTGAAAAACAAACAAGTACACACGCGCATAATTCATGCTTGATTCCAATCTCGGTAATTGGCCACAACCTGTTTGGATCACCATCTCGATTTAAACCATCTAGTATATAATCCATCTCTTCCTCATCGGTAAATTCTCGAATGTAACCGAAACTTGAACTTGCAACAATTAAAGCTATGTATGAGATTATAATTACGTCAAAATTTGTTCTAGGTTTTTATATTTATTACTTACAAATCAAAACCATAAGAATTGTTAGTAATTTAGACATTTTTTTATTTTTATTAAATATTCACAAAAAAAATAAATTTTTTATTTGACTTTTGATTCAATTTATTCCTTATGGCTGTTATGTGACGAAGAGTATATAAAAAACATATTTACTGTTTTAAATATTAAATTTCAATTCTATATGTTTTTTTTTCTTTAAATGTTAGCTATCTAATTTTTTTTATTTTTAAATAATCTATCTAGTAGAGTTTATAAAAATAAAAATTATAGTTTTATTTTAATTTAATTTAATATTTATTTAAAATAAATGTTTTACAAATTTGTTCTAGATCAGATTTTTATTTTTTTATTATTAAACATAGAGTGCGTAATTTGATTTGAGTTTATTTTTTTGTTATTTAATAAATTTATTTATTGAAAAAAGTAGCATAATGAATAATTTAAATAAATAAATCTAATAAAAAATAAATCGATTTTATTTAGAAATAAATTTATTTTACGCTCCAAAAGCCTTTTCAAAAGCGGTCTTGATGCATTCCTAAAATAATAAATAAAAACACACATTAATAAAATAATTGAACAAATTACCATAGTTAAACAAAAACACATAAACACAATCTTAAACGTACTTTCTTAGCGGCCCATTTAGTTTTCATATCTTCACGCGCCAACTTAGCTTCTTCAGTGGTATCAGTTTTGTCCTTATCATGATGCATCTTTTTCATCGCTTCCATACGTTTTGTATTACACTCTTGGTACTTTGCGCTGCACATGCGCAAAATTTTCAAATTTTCCTCTTTAACGCTCAGGGTGTTCACATCGGTAGCTTCGGCTTGGCAAGAATCAAGTTCACATTTTTTCATCTCTGTTCTGAATAAATCAATTTTATCATCTTTCATATTTTCAGCCTTGCACATTTTCTCTCGATTCTCCGGTGCCATTAGCATATGGTAAGCCCACATGCCAGCGCCGCCATGGTGTCGGTTGTGGCCGCTTTCGACGCCGCTAAATGCACAAGCAACAAATCCTAAAACTAATAAAGTTAACATTGACATTTTATTTATAAAATATTTCTAAATTTTTAGTTTTTAAAATACTTTTCGGATTTGAATTAAATTTGTTTAAAAAAGTTGTTCTTTTATACAATTTTTGCACATTTTTATAAATAAACAATTTAAGTGGTTAGAATTTTGATTTTCTATTTAATTAAATTTCTATTGTTTTATTATGTAATTTAAACGTGATTAAACAAGTAATAATTTTTATATTACATAAAATAAACAAGATAATTGCAAAATTTTAAAAAGTTTGTTTAATTAGCTAAATATATTAAACGTATCTTGCATAAATTGGTACGATTTAAATAAAATAATTTTATAATGCGAAATTTATTTTTTAAAACAATTAATCTCATATTGTTTGAACAAATTAATATAATATAAAAGTTTTTGTTTTAAAAAATATATAATTATTTTACTCAATATAATAAAATGTTTGCCATTTAATAGAGGTCGCAAGTTTCTAAGAATAAAATTTATAGTTTTTTTTATTAGATTTTATTTTATTTTATCTTGTTGTTTTATTATAACTATAATTATAATATTAAGTTTAAATTTAGTATTAACTAAAATATTGTGATAAAAAATTAAAATACAATGATGTTTTTAATATTTTTGTTTTCTTATTTTAAAAGTTGCCTGTTAAATTATTTAAATATTTAACCACTAGTATTGCAAATTTATTTATATATTAATAGTGTGTCTAAAATATTTTTAAAAAAATAAAAAATAATTAAATTTTGTTTTATTTCTATATTTTAAACTAGAATTTATAATTAAATTTTTATATTACTTATTTTAAACATATTTATATATTTTTATTCTAATGATCTCTTATTTTTTTACCTTCTTGATTTTTAATGTTTATTCATATTGCCTTATATAAATAGTACAAGTAAACATTTAATATATATATTATATGTACAGTTACCACAAACAAACTACTGGCAAATATCGGATTATAATTTTTAAAATATTTCAGAGCATGTTAAAGAATATGTAGTTGCATGTTAAAACAAACTTATTTTTTGGTATTTTATATATTGTTATAAATTGTAAAAACAATATATCAATACAAATTTTGTTTATAAATTATTGACTATAACTGCAATTTCATTTTTAAAAATTTAATTTAATTAAGATTCAAATTTGATGACGCATTAGGTTCCTAGCACAATTTTTATAAATAAAATATTTTGATGTTAAATATATATATCAATGTACTTAAATATTTAATAAGAATAAATTTTTACATTTGTTTTAAAATCATTTAACAATATGTTAATAATTTTATTTTATAATATTTTACAGCAAATTTTAAATTTAAAAAATTGTTAAAATTAAATTTTAAAATAAATATAACAATCTTGTTAAATTAATATTTGTAAATAACAAATATTTTACATTTAAAAAAATTGAAATTAATTTAAAATATGCTTGCGTAATAAAAAAAAATAAAAAATAAATTTTAAGTTCAAAAAAGTATATAGAAAAATAAAACGGTAAGCTACATTATATTTAGAGAATAAAATGATATTTATTGTTATTACAAAAAAAGAAATCAAAACTTAACATAATTATCATAAAAATAAATAATGTATCAATCAAATTTAATATGTATTTTGTTATTACACGTAGTTTTAAACATAAAACTTTTTATTGAACAAGTTTGATAGCATAATAAATTATTCAAAATACAATATACATTTATAATTTATACTTGTACATTATCAAATGATTTTTTAAAAAAATTCTGATATATTTTTAAATAATATATATAATTATCCAATAATGTGCCAATTACAATTTTGATAATTTTGACGTGCTCTAAATAAGCGAAATTTTTAAAACATAATTTAATGCATTAAAAAATATAATTTAAATAAATAAATTTAATTACAACATTTATTTTAGCATGAGAATAATAAAATCGAAATTTATTATTTGTTAAAGCTTACTTACTTTAATTACAAATATTAAACATCGTAGCTAGTTAGTAATTCTAGTCAAGTATTATGTTGGAATTTAAATATTAACATTTTTTTAGTTGTCTTACGTTTTATGCATTTAATTACAAAATTTATTATTTATTATATTTTTATATACAGTATAAACAATAGTATATAAAGAGATATGTTTATTAGTGTGCAGAGATTTTTCTAAAACTTACTTGCTTGTTTGTTTAAAATATAAAACTAAATAAAATTATATATTTTTAAAATTTGTATGCTAAATTATATAAGTTTATACAGTTTAAGTTAGAGTTAGCCCAACGCTGTCAAGGGCATATTATGTTATTGGCTTGTCTTATTTTTTATTACAATATTAAGTCAAAGTGAACTTTCAGTAAGGCAATAAAATATTTTTATAAAAAACATATTTTGTCTCAGTAAAAGTGACATTAAATTGAATATCAAAATAGTCAACATAGAATATAAATATTAAAAATTTAGCAACTATTATTTTTTAAGTTAAAATTAATTTTTTAAAGTTATGCATTTTGTATTATAAAAATAGCTTTAAATTTAGTTAATTTAAATAAAAATTAATATTTTATTAGACTTATTTTTAAAAAGTAATTGAAAAATAATAAGCCTAAATTTTAATAAATTTTAAAAATTATTATAAGAGAGGTCCTATTTCAAAAAAATATTTTTAAAAATCGAAGCATTATTGAGATTTATAATGATCTCTAAATTTAATTTAGATTTGGATTTAATTTTGTTTAATTTTTCATATTTTATTTAATTTTGTTTGTTTATACTTTTGCACATTATTTCAATTTTATTCTTTGGTTATTATTTGATCGCATTTTGTATTCATTTCACTTCTTATTTAATTTTTAATTGAATTTTTGTTTTTTTAATTAAAAGTGAGTTTATCTAGATCATATTATTCTCTCTCACTGTTTACGCGTATTAATAAATGTAAAATATTATTTCAAATATTTTGCAGTAATATAATCAAGCAATATTACAAATGTTGTAAAAAATAAAATAATTTAAACATTAATTAAATAAAATAATAAAATGTAAGTTTCCATAACCCATTAAAAAGTGTAACAATTTGTTTGAATAGTTATATTTTGTCTAAAAATTGGCATGTCAGACGTCCATTTATATTGGCATCTAAATGGCAACCTCAATTATTATTAATCTTTCCTATTATTTGGTTTGCACAAAAATACCCTGCTTATGACATGCTGCCAACAAGTACAACCAGCATATTTTTTAGTTTATCGGTTAAAACTAAAAAATTTTCTCTTAATTGTGCCTTATTGAATTAAATAAAAATATTTTTAAAATAAATTAAAACATAATTTAATAAGTTTTTTGCACATTTAAAAATATTCCGTCTTGATCTCATTTTTTGTCACGCCCGAGGGCTTCTCTCTGGACAATCAGGGGTTTCAACCCAGTCAAGGATCATCGCTTCACCGCCAAATATGGTAACTCTGGATAGTGGTCACAGTTTTAAGAGCACACATTTGAACGTTCCGTATAAGTAGTTTGTGGCTAAATCGCTTGTACACTACCAATTATTGGTGCTTGATTAGCAGCCCGTGGTCGTCCTGTCACCCCCTAAACCCTATTAAACTTTTGAAACGAATAATTATTTCTGACGGGGTTTGAACCCACTACCTGTTTGTTAACTCAGACTGCAGTCAGACGGCTTGAACTACTGCGCCAGCCTGCCAGGTTTCCCTTCTTAATTCCTTTAAGATTCTAGCCAAATTAAAACATTTTTTCTTATAAACAAGGTCGGTTGATATTCTAAATCTCTAATGCAAAAAAATATATTATTTTTTAGCTAATTTTTAATATTTAAAAATTTTAAATGGAGATAATGAAAAATATTAAAATATGTTTGGTTAAATGTTGTAAAAAATTTTACAAATATATTTGTTTACTATTTATTATTAAATTTAAACTTAATTTAATTATGATATTTAAAGTTAACTAAATGTTTACAAAATTCTCTTACACAAAATATTGTATAAATAAGTAGTTTAAAAAATTCCAATAAATTAAATATAAATTACAGTTACCAAGCAATAGTGTCAATGACTGATACTGTCATCTAATTAATCTAAAAAAGTAATTTTTATATTTTGTAATGCTTTAAAAAATTGTTTGTCTCAAGTTTGTTGTTGTTAATTAATGTATTCTATCAACAAATATGTGAATTTAATATTATTAAGCAGCCCATTAAAAGTTAAAATTATTTCTAATTAGGAAAGATAGTATTTACTCCTTTTTAGCATTTGGTTTCAAAAAAGTACCATCTTACGATTATCTTTTCGACAAAAAAGGCTGACAAATTTTTTGGGTTTTAATTTGTGCAAAATTAGAAAATTTGCCAAAATTTAATGTTAAATCCAGTTTAAATTTAGTTAAATTAATTAAATTTAGTTTGAATTCAATTAAACTGCATCATAATTATATAGATTTTTAGTTATTTAAAAAATCCCTCATTTAATCCTCCTTAGATCTTAAAATCAATCTTTTCTAAATTCCACTCCTAATCTCCCCACAAATTCCCCATTTTCTTCAAATTTTCAAAATTATGAGGAATTATTGGCTAATTCTCCTTTCACGATCTCTGGTTAAAAATTATATTGGAAAATTTCACCTTATATCTTTTGCTAAATATTTATTTAAAAATTTTAATCAAACATTTTATTATTCTTTTCAGAGTGGCTAATTTTCTAGAGCTTTATTATTAGAAATAACTAAAGTGTTTAAAAGCAAAACATCTTTTTAAGTTTGAAAAAATTGCAAATTTTTCTTAATTATACAATTCTGAAATTTGTCAATTAATCTCGATAATTTGCTTCGATGAAATTAATATAAATTTATTTAATTTTATTATTTATATTAGTGTAAGTTTAAACATTATCCGGAAATTATTCAATTGTATTATTTTAGTTAATATATACATAATAAAAAATAATTAACAAAATCATACGTAATTATTGACATTCTACATCTAAACATTAATTAACAGTAAGCAACAAAAAAAAACTCATTTTTGTTCAATTCAGCAACATCGATTCCCAGCCCTACTTATAAAAGCCAAACGTGTATGTTTAAAAAATCCAAACCAAAAATTTTTCGATTAGATTCAAGCGCGCGCGCACACACTGCCAACACACACACGCACAGGCACACATAGTGGAGCACAGGGAATATTTTTCGGGTGCACCGAATCCGGGTGCTTAAAAATATTGATGCTGTGAAGCATTTCACAATCGGCTGAGCGTTTCTAGCAGAGGCCTACTGTGCGAGAAAGAACTCACACATATATATATGTATATATTTGGTATATATATACAGTATATATATATAACATACATGTGCGGCACAACCTTTACTGCCTGTGTTCTAAATGCTAGTGTCGATGGCGTATAGACTTGACTCGGATTACGATTTGCACTCAAATGTGGATTTGATTAACATTTTCTTATTTGTATTAAAATGTTTTTGTTCTTAATTTTTTTTTATTAATTTGTTTTTATTCTTAATAAATTCGTCGTAATTTAATTGATATTGTATATTTGATCTAGTTGTTATTTTTCAATTCTGTGCTCCACCTAAATCGAATTATTTTTTCAAATGTGTTCTTGATGTTTTTAACATGGTTCTAATTAGTGTGTTCCAAATGGATATAATGTGGAATTATTTAAATAAACAAATAACAAACAAAGTTGTAATCTTGCTCATTTTTCTTTTGGCTATTCTGGACAATAATATTTTGTCAAATGTTTACGCTAAAGTTGATAGGTAACTTTTCGTATTTTTTACTTGTTCACTTTATTTTATTTAATTTACATAAATATAATTAATTTATGTATTTTTTTTAATATAAAAAATTCGAAAATAAATGTATTTTTATTAAACAAATATTAATATTTTTAAACTGTCCAGGTTTAAATTTAAAAAATTTATTTAATTTACAGAGGCGGAAATGATACCGGCATGAATATTACAAAAATTTTAGATGAATTTTTCGACAAGGGCAAATACGACAAACGTGTTCGGCCTAATTATGGAGGTATGCATTGAAATGGATTTTTCTAATCAATACAAATATCTCTTTTCTATTTTTTAATTAAACAGGCTCGCCAGTTCAAGTAGGCGTCACTATGCTTATTATTGGCATTAGTTCAGTATCTGAAGTTCAAATGGTTTGTATTGTTTTTGGGTTTGCAACATGCACATACATTAAGAACCATGTTTACTTGTTAAATTTAATCTTTATATTTGTTTTAATTTAAGTTAATTTGCAAGCATACAAAAATGTTATTTTTAAAACTGTAATTGTTTAAATTTAAACCGTAAACAAGCAAATATATAACAACAAAAATATTTATGTAGCAAATAAAAATTTTTAAATACAAAATAGGTTTATATTTGTGCTTGTTATTGTAAACAGAATTTAATATTAATAAAACAAAAACAAAAATAATTTGTAAAAAAATTAATTAAAAAAATTTTAATGTTTACAAAAATTTCTAATTTAAAACAAATAGGACTTTACATCAGATTTTTATTTCCGCCAAATATGGAAAGACAATCGACTGTCATTCGAACCGCACGGGGGTATCACTGAGCTCGTGGTGGGCGCCGAGGTGGCCAAAAAGATCTGGGTGCCAGATACATTTTTTGCCAATGAAAAGGTTGCCTCGTTTCACATTGCCACCACGGACAATACGTTTTTGAGGATTGACTCAGCTGGTCAAGTGTATCGAAGTATCAGGTTAGCAAATTGACTCTTTTAATGACAATTCAGTTGTTTATATTATTTTATTGTATTTATCTTTTTAAAATTTTTACATATATAATTTTTAATATATTAAAATTAATTTTAAAAATTAAATACCCTTGTGCATATTTTAAAATAAGTTTGCCATAACAAATAAATTATTTAATTTGTAAAAATAAATGATGCATTATACAATTTATTTTTAATCAATTAAATTAATTGATAAATAACTAATTAATTAAAGCTTATCCTAATAAAAAAATATAATTTTTTTTACATTTATAACTATTTAATCTGATTTGATTATATTTAGTAATATAAAAAAATAAATGCAATTTATAAAAATAAATAAATTTTAACTAATTAAATAGCATAAATTAACAAAGGTCAAATTAATTATTAACATTAAACAACTAATTAGCATAAAAAGAACAATTCAATTAATATCAGAAAATCTATTATTTTAAAATTTCATTTATTAAATCAATAAAAACTAATTAAAAAACAAACCCAAAAAAATAAAACAATTTAAAATAATTTAAAACAAAAAATAAAAACAAAAAATATTCAAAAAAATGCCGAAAAAAATCTTATATCAAATGCAATGCTTTTAATAAAAACGCAGATTCTGTGCTCTAAAAAAGGAATCTGAGAATTGAATACTTGTGCAGCTGTTGTATAGCACCGTATTTCCGAATAGACAATGGCACGGGCAAAATCTAACGGTGCTCACTGTTTTCGGCACTGGTATGTGTGAGTGCAGCGAATGTTTTAGGGCTATTAGAGCTCTAGTATTCCCATTGATATGTGTGAACAACTCAGCTCTCGCCTCTCCCTCTCGAACCGATCGCTTCCCATTCTCCCACTCCCTCTCTCGCACATACATACACACCGTTTGGCATTTTGATAGCACCAGTAGTTCTGGTATTACCATTGTTCAACAGCACCAGTAGTTTTTATTCTGTTCAATGTTATAGTGCAAACCGACTGAGCACTGATATGACGATTATTTTTCAGAATATATTTTCTGCTGTTTTTGCATATCTATACACAAACTGTCATACAATACAAAACAGTTTATTATTGTATTATTTAATAATTATTTACAACTTATTTAAATAATCTTATTTTGAAAATAAAAATTTTGCATATTAATAATTTTATAAAATTTAATCAAATATAACTTGATATTTTTATATATAAAAAATAATTTTTTAATGCATACAAATTAATTTTTTTTAATAAATTATTATTGGCATAATCTTGCAAAATAAATACTTAAAATTAATAAATTTTTATTGTCATTTAAACAAGTTAAATTAATATATATGTATATAATAAAAATAGATAACTTGATATTTATCAAATATTTTTAATTAATTTATATAAAAATAATATCAAATTATTTTGCAAAAAATTAAATAAAATATAAGCCGGATATTTGTCAAAAAATATTTGCATAATAAAATAAATTTGCAAAATATGTTACGCAATACGAAAAAATCTTCAATTTAAAATTTTACACTAATGAACTTTGATATACAGAATAAATAATCTTATTTTCACGAAAAATCCTGGTTTTTCCTCCCTATGGCTTAAACGCAAGAATTTCTTATTATTATATATTTTTTTTCGCCTAACGTCGCAACTCATGAATCTTTGAATAGATTCTGGTTTTCGAATATAAGTCAGACTAAGAATTACGGAATAATTAATCAGTAGTTGAATAGCATTTGCATTGTTTCGACTGTTTTTGCAATTGTTTTATTGTTTTCTCATTCTTACACATAATTTATTTTTGCAATTGAATTTGAGCAAGTTGGAATTTAGAAATGAAATTTATGCATATATATGCACATGCATATATATGCACATGCATATATTTATTATTTAATTTAATTTTGGCAATTGCAAAATTTAATTTGGTTAATTAAATTGACTCGGAAGAATTTTATAGATTTTTTCGCTACATGCATTATAACTAAAGTAGAGATATTTGTTTATTTATTGACTTGTTAATTTAAAATTTATTACATATTCTATTTAACTTTTAATTAAATTTAATTTGTTCAAGTGCGATCTTAATTTTATTAAGTATATTTACATGCTAAAATACTGATGAAATATATAATTTTATGTATATATGCATTTATTAATATAATGTACAAGCATATTTTTATTGACTTAACCAATTAATAAATTGTTATATTATTTATTTAGAATTTAATAAATAAATTAAAAGATTATTTAAATTCAAATACAAATATTGATTAAATTATCAAAACTAAAAAATTGCATTTTTATTCAAACCAAACATTAGAACAAAATCTGAATTTAAACAAACAAGCTCGAAAATTAAAATTTAATTAAGTAAATAATTTATCAGCAAACACATGCACCAAATAGCAAGGCAGAAGAAATTTTCAAGCTAAAATAATTTTGACATTATATGATATTTTAATTTACGTCATATTTGAGCCCCATTTCCATTCAATGGGTCTAAATATAGAACTATTATTGTTTTCAATGTAAGCACCAGTAGGTTAGCACCAGTAGTCCTGAACATAAAGATACGGAAACCCTAATCGAAAAGAATATAATAGAAAAACTACAGATATATTGAACATATAGTACAGCATTACTACGGCTTTCTATTGTCAGATATTGCACATCATATTCGACCAGTGCTACGCCCGGAGGGCCGAAATCTCTTTAATGTTTAAATTTATGGCCAATTTTCAGTAGAATTTTGAGTAAATACATAAAATATGACTTTAATAAACAACTTGTATTTATTTTATCTAAGAAATAAGCTTGTTAATAATAATTTATGGGTTAAATAACATTGATTTACAATATATTAAAATATATTAAATTTTGTTCAAGCTTTATTTATAATAAATTTTATAATGCTTGTATACATGTGGTATAATAGATATTTATATATAAATTGGTTAGCATATTAGATTAAGAAATGATTCGTGTTTGTTTGTTTTGTTTTGCATATTGATACATGCTCATTTTGACTAATTTAGTAAAATGCGCATTTTATACATAAAAAATTATTTTCAGTATATTATTGATTAATAATTTTGTATTTTTGATATATTTATTAAAATTAAAATTTTTACGGAAAGAGAGAGAGAGAGAGAGAGAGAGAGAGAGAGAGAGAG
>JAQFXP010002184.1:0-16041 GCA_034693685.1 Belba bartosi
ATATTCGACACATCTTAGAGTCTCCTTTTCATTACAACATTGCAAACATCGATTCTGACATCTTTTTTGCAGCCCTATTTATATATTAAAGTGTTATCAGAATTAAATTAAAATTAATTTATAAATTATAACTTAATAAACAATATATAGCATCTAAACCAAAGTTTTCTCATTCCATAAATCACTTTTCAAATAAATGTCATTTTTGAGCTAAAAACCAAATTTCATCTCAACATAAAAATAACTTCAATAGTATCCCTGAAATGAAAATATAAATCTATACCAAAACTAAGTTTTGTTTTTTAAGATCAAATTTGAAATTGTTTTAAATTTTATATAAATATTAGAAAAACTAAGCTATCTATTAGCTCTCGTTTTATTATTAATCAGGGATTAAGAGGGTCAGGGAATGAGCTTTCAGAAAAAAGTTGGACAAAAACCCAGAGTGAATCAGGTAGGAAAATTTTCTAGAAATGCTTAAGAAACTTTTATGTATTACAACTTAACTATATTTTAACTAAATTTAACTGAATTTTGCCTTAATTTAGGAAAATGTCTCAAATTTTGGCAAAAAACTCAAAACATTTGTCAATCGCTAAACGAGTGTTACATTTTTGCAAACCAAATGTCAAGGAAGGGTCAAAATGACAATTTTAAAAATCAATGCAGATTTTTTACTGATTCCCATTTTAAATTCCTGTTATTGATTTCTATTATTTTATATTTCATAATAAGAATAATAATAAAATCATGATTAATCAAGGTCGGTCAAGTAAGAATAGTTTAGTTAGAAATACTAGTAAAGTGGTTGTATTATACATTGCTTACGGGTTTATGTCACATTTTTAATTGAATTTAGTCCATATTAATTTTAAAATTCTAATTTTGCTTTCACAGTAAAAAATTTTGCCTAAAGAAAATTTACATATTTTCCACACCAAAATTTAAATGTGGAAGCACAAAACACTAAATGTCAAGGATAGATTTGCCAAATTAAGTTATAAAAATTTATAGAAAAGCAATTTCAATTTTAATTTTTACTGTAAAAAGATCAGTTATAACCAGAGTTAGGATATTTCGGGAATTAAAATGACTAAAATCGGTCGGGAATCGGGAGGTTAAAACGTGAAAAATCGGGAATAAAATCGGGAATTAAAAATACATTTTTAATATAACAATTTTTATAAGAAAATGTCAAATATATCTCCAAGTCACATTAGTTTAAAACAATTTAAATTAAATAGTTATTAGCATTTTTGCATAAAGCTGGGCATTTTTAAAATCAGTTAATAAATAGTAAAATGCTTTTTAATTTTAGAGTATTAAAAATTTAAATTGAGCTAGTTAGTAAAAATTAGTCTGACACTATATAGAGTAAAAGTTTATTTGTATAATTCGTGTCGTACTCTCAAACTAATTTGCTTACTTTTAAATTCAGGAATAAAAATAATTCAGACTTGCACATCATTATGGCATATCATGTGATATCAAATATAGGCAATTAATATTACAAAAAATTATTTAAAAATTAAAACATATTAAAATTAGATTATATTATTATTGAAATTCAAATTAAATATTCTTTTATTAATAAACTTTAAAATAAATTTATAAATTTAATATTTAAGTTGAAAATTACTTATTTGATAAGCAATAGATTTTATGTAATTCTTAGAGCTCTCACTGTTTAATTTAAATTTCAATAATAATATAATTTAATTATAAAATATTTTAAAGTTTAAATAATTTTTTGTAATATTAATTGTCTATATTTGATATCACATGATATGCTTTGATTTTGTATGCCATGATGATGTTTTGAATTTCAGTTATCTTATTAATAGTTTTATATACCTCTCTTCATTTTAATTTGAAATAATTTGTATTACTAATACTGAGTTAAATTTAGGCTATGCAAGAACCTAGCAAATTTAAAGATTTAATGTCAGTACACTGTCAGTACTACAGTATTTACTAAAGATAATTATTTAAAATGACTAATATTGCTTAATTCTTTATTTGCGGTTATTTCCTAAGTTTAAATTTTTAAAATATTACAGTTTTGATCAATATATCGACAATAATATTTCAGTTAGTCATAAATTTAGTCTCAATCGGGTAAAAAGTGTTATTTAAAATAAAGTTCAAAATCGGAAAAATTAAGATAGATTATTTTAAACTAGAAATATGCCATTAAGTTAACAAAGTTTGATTTCCGACAATTAGTTATTTTATTTTAAATCGGGAATTCCCAAAATATCCTAGCTCTGGTTATAACATGTTCAGAATTTCCACTGCTAATATAGAAAGTGCATAAAATTTTACATTTTAAGTAAGTTTAGATTTTGTTTGTAAATTATGAACAGGACTGGGAAATGTCGATTGGATGCCAAATGCTAAATGTGCAAGATTTGGGCTAACTTTAGTATACAATTTGAATTTAGAAATATTACTAAATAATAGTCGCAACCAGGGGATCATGGAAGGGATTTTTCCCAACATTTTGGCAAAAACCCTATGGTGATATCAGGGAAGGAATTTTCCAAAAACGCTCAAAAACCCCAAACATTTATGATAAAATTTTGCCTAATTTAACTGTATTTAAACTAAATTTAGTTAATTTAATTGGATTTAAACCGGATTTGGCACAAATTTAGGAAAAATTTCCCGATTTTAATCAAAAAATCCAAAGTCATCGAGGGGGGGGGGGTACCTTTTCTCTGACCAAATGCTAAGGGGGATAAATGCCAAATTTCAAAATCAAGGGGTGTTCTAATTAACATTGACATTGTAATAAAGTTAATTGTTTTCTTTAAAAAATAAGTAATCCCTATTTTGTTTATTTTAGCTCCCTCCCTCCCTCCCCCTCTTTCTCTCCTTCCCTCCCTCCCTCTTTCTCTCCTTCCCTCCCTCCCTCTCCCCCTCCCTCACTCTCCTAATGTTTTTCAATATTAATACATTTGTATACTGTATTACCGTATTTCCTCTCAAATAAAAGCATGCCACTGACAAATATATTATAAATAAATAAAATTATTTTTGTTCATAAAAAATTAATTTTTTAAAATAAAAGAGCATGGTGATAATATAGTAATTAAAAAATAACACAGTTAAACCCGTTTATAACTAATCCGCTTATAACTAACCAGTTTATAACAAATACTCGCTTATAATGAAAGCACAAAAATACAGACACGAAGCGGTAGTTTATAGTTTTTCTATTTTAAATGATTTTGACTTATTCTTAATTAAACCTTAAAAATAAAATATCACTATAACTTGTAATAGAATAAATATTTTTTATACAGTGATCTAAATCTATCTATTGTTGGAAAAAATCATTGTGCAGATTTAAGGAAAACTTCATCAATTTGGTTTGCTAACTCGCTTACTCGCTATGGTTAGATAACGGTTAAATGCAATGGTTTGAGTTGTGACTATACGACTAACCTTATAGTGAGAACAATATTCTGTTTGAAGTAGTATAGCAAAAATTATAGGAACACTACAACAATAATTGATATAAAACCAAAATATTACAAAAATAATTACAAAAATGGCGAATATACTAATATCAAATATTCGAATGTAAAATATTTTAATGTCATATATCCGATATTAGTATATAACTTATAAACAGTTGGACACACCCACAACATTCATTCGAAAGTTAATCATGATCAACTATATATACAAACTCAAATCAAAATATTATTTATATTATAACATCCAGACACTAGCAATGATTAGTTTAAATTTTTTCTTAACTTTTATGCAATTTATTAAATATACAAAAACAATGTATTTGCAATGTAACACAAGGTCAGTCTAGTGGCATTGCAGATAGATTGTTTTTGCATGTTTAATAAACAATTACTGTATTGATAAATAAGCAATGTATAATGAATGAATCAAGCCAAACTCTGATCAAGTTTATTTTTACAATCTATAATAAATTTGTTTTAAAAATGAATTTAAACAATAAATCGTATCATTTCATCAAAATATTTATTGTTATATAACTGTAATATTTGGTTCACAAATGTATTCAAAATAATTCAATTGAATGCAATTACAGTTATAATCAGTAATTATTACTTATTAAAGGATTGCCAACATTAACAAAATTATTCGATTTTATATAAAAGTTATCATAAAATATAACCCATTTATCAATGCATGTATTGTTTGGTTTGATTAAAATTTCTCATTAAAAAAGCTATTAATACCAAAAATCATTTGTTGATCACATCTTAAATAAATGGCACCGAAAGAGAAAAACAATTAAAAGTGTTGTTCATTGAATGGCTATCAAACTTCTCGAAAGACTTTTTCGACAAAAACTAACTTTCATTTCAGTTTCAAAAAGATATTTTCAATCGAATAAAGCGTTGATTAAATGCGTTGAAAAAAGTCGATAGCAATACAATCGACAATACAATGAACTGACAATTATTGGCAAAAGATTTGATTCGAATTAATTTTTTTTCGGTTTTTTGTTTTTGTATTTGCCTTACATTTGTTGGCAGTTAGTGTCTGAAGACTTTTTACACATCCATATCCATATCAAACTGGGGCTCTTCACCTGATTCTTCTGGAGCTATACAAACAATTGCAAACTATTGGTTAGAATTGATACGAAAACACTTTAATATATAAATATATTTTTTAATATATTTTGTTTGAAATGTTTTGTAAATTGTGTTCAAAACTTTGCAACTGAAACAAAAAGCCAAACATTATTAATAGTCAGAATATAGTCACCTGTTATTGATATTGAATTGGCTGGCATTGGCTTTTCCTCTGCACAGGTAGGCAGTGTAGTAGCAGCAGAGGGGCCTCGACTGGCCATTGGCTTATTCTCTTTACCAGTTTGTGGTGCCGTTACGCCGGGAATTGCGGGTAAGTTCTTGGGCGGGGATCTGGCCATTGGACTGTTGCGCAGATGCATTAAGAATGCCCTGTCGTATATGATTCGGGTTCCTATCCATCAGATTAAACATAATCAGACTATTAGTATTCAATTCTCATACAACTATAGGTTAGATGTAATGTATATGCAATGAGTGCTTCAGAAGCAGTGAAAGAGTTAAAGAGTCGCATAAGAGCTAACAAGTGATCGCATTATCTATAGAATCGTTAATAGAATTGCGGAAAACGAGGAAAACATTTAATTTTATATATAAATGCATTTATTGAAAACATAAGTGTTTTGTCGTATTTAGTACTAAAACTGAATAATTGAGTGAAATATGGCCTTGAATTGAGAGAATTGGAGTTAAAGCTGTAAACAAAGTCATGTGCACTCAATACAACTCAACTCAATACAGATTTGCATTCAATTCATTCTCATATCAAAAATCATATCAATTATAAAACATATTTCTTAACAATCATTACAACAAACTGTAGTCAAAGACAAAAACATTGAATCAGTCGACGCATACCTCCAGGGGTTGTGGAGAAGAGGGTTCCGCCCGGAGTGGACGAGTAGTCGTATGGCATTTGACTTAAGTCATTGACGACTGCTCTTCGCGAAGGAATCTCTCGGCCTTTGTTCACATTGTTTGACATCTTCTTCGGTGAACCCACGGATGACATTCTTTTAAACAATTAAACAAAATATTAGTCGAAAGGAAAGGCATATAACGGCCGAAAAGCGTCAATACCTGAATACCTGCGAGTCTTTGCCGTTACTTTGTTTCGCTATAACTGTTCACAGATTTGGTCTTCACTTCTCTCTTCTCTCTAACGCTTTAAACGCTATAATTATCGAAAGCTTTAGTCAATGCAAAGCAAAGCAAAGCAAACAAATCGTAATAATCACGTGTTTTGGTGTAAAAGTATTTCATAACAACAGTTAAAGGGATTCTTAATTAAAATACGTTTTATTTGACATTTGATCGAAGATATTGTTAAAACTATTTAGAATCAGATATCCAAGTACAATTGTTATTATGCAATTCAGTTGCAATGTTATTAATTAGTTTTAAAATGATTTAAATGTCAAATTAGACAATAATGTTAAACTAATTCTTTATACATGAATAGCGAGTATTCCAGAACACACTTAGCAATCATTCCCTACATTAGCCTTTAATTGTGAACCGAATGCAATACAAATGTAAACAAAAAGTTCACAAATTTGATGAAACGCTTTGGGAGTGAAACAGAAAATCCAATTTTATTATTAAATTTATGTATTTATTACTGTACTATGTATTAGACTTACAAATTAAGTTAAGAGTTTCTTAAATTGGTTAAATTAACATAAATTTGGTTTAGATTTATGTTTAAGTAATTAACAAGTTTATTAATTAATTAAGAAAATGAGTAAATTTTGTTACATAAGTTTTTATATAATAATTGTAAGCATAATATCGATTACTAATGGTTTGAATAAGTATTCAAAAGAAGCAAATGTTAAGCAAATACCGAAACCGTTCCGAATGATGAAATTGAATGAGTTTTGGCAAAAGGCTCTAAAAGTAAGGCTAACTCTAATTATCTTAAACTATAATACAGTTTAAAACAATTGGTATTGTCTTTGATATCAGAGACTCGACGAACAGAAACTTAAGAATTTGATGTCTGATCTGAAAATTCAAGACAAGGATGAGATAACTCTAAAGAAGATCAAAGCTGACGGTCAGGACAAGGATGGCCTTAAAGAGGCACAACTTCGGCGCCAACTTTCGGCTATTTTGGCGAAGTATGGCTTAAATGACTATTTGCAGACATCCGATGGTTTTGACAGTAATTTTGACAAAAAATATTCCGACGATTACTCAGAAAAACAGATATTCGGCGATAAAAAACTGGACAAACTCTGGAGGAAAGCACAGAATACGGGTTTGAATGACGAACAGTTGAAGATACTTAAGGAAGAGTTTAGACATCACGAGCAGAAGATCGGACAATACAACCAATTGATTGATGACATCAATAGAAGAGAAGATATAAAGAGATCTAAAGGCGAAGACTGGGAGAACTCAATGAACAGAATTATGAACGAAGAAGAGCTCAAAGATAGTGACAATAAGGATATGAATGTCATGAATGAGGCGCTCAAAGACAAACACTTTGAGATCAAACAAAACTACAAACGATTAAGTGATCAGATCTTGAATAGTGTCGACAGTCTTAAGAGTTCCGACAATGAGTTCGAAGAAGAAAAGGTTCAAAACTTATGGCAATTGGCGCTCAAATCGAACTTTAATAAAGAAGAACTGATTTCATTGCGGGAAGAGTTGGATCACTACCAGAATAGAGTCAGAAAACTAAGACATTTTGAGTTGCAGTTAGAGATGGATTCGATTGCCGGCAAAGCTGTCAATGAGAACATCGATTCGGACTTCGATTCTGACTTTGAGGGACAAAAACATCTGAAGAAAAAAGTTAAAGATCTGAACCATAAGGTTAATAAACTTCACAATGAATTGGAGACACGAATAATGCAAAGGCATATCGAGTTGTGATCTCAGCTACAGTACTATTCAATCATTGCTTATATTATTCTAAAAATCTTTGTTAGAATCGAATTGTTTTTTATTTAAATCAATCTTTTGTTAAATTATTTATAAATTATACAAATATTTGCTTAATTTTTTAATCGATTTAATACTAAATTAAGATTTTTTATCAATTTCTTTGTTCTCTAATATTTTCTCTAATTTATCGAACTCTTTGGCTGCCATTGAATCGCTTTCATCCGTAACCTAAAAGTGGATTCAATTAGTTTTGATATTTTGAAGACATTTCTCAATATATTTAATAATCAAAAGTTCAAACAAAATGATAAACGAAAGCATTTGTCAGATGTCAGACCTGTTCGACATTAAGAACTTCGGGAATATAAAACTGAAGCATATTTTGAATGCCATTCTTGAGAGTGACTATAGAGGACGGGCAGGAAGTGCAGGCGCCCTGAAGTTTGAGTTTGACTGTCCCGCCTTCGAAGCCCATATACATCACATCCCCTCCGTCTTCCTGTACCGTCGGTCTGATCCGAGTTTCAATCAATTCCTTAATCATAGCCACAGTTTCGTTGTCTTCTGAAACGCATTCTTCGGCTGAAATTGATTTTGAAATTCGATTCAAAACAAATAAAATATTGTTTTTATATAAATACAACCGATTTGTTGGTTATCTTCAAATTGATTCACAATTGGAAGTCCAGTGGCAAAGAAGTCCATAATAGTGGCGAATATCTCCGGTTTCAATAACTTCCAATCGATGTCGTCATCGGATTTAGTAATTGTTATAAAATCTGATCCAAAAAACACTCCTTTAATGCCTTCAATACGAAAGAGAGAATTGGCTAAAGTCGACGACCGAAGCGCTGACGAAGGGTTCGGAAAGTCTATTGTTTTGCCCGAAGACATGACCGGAACCCCCGGAACAAACTTAAGACTGTTTGGGTTCGGCGTCTCTTCCACTTGAATGAACATAAATCGATCTAAAGTGCATTTAAAACATATTTATTATTCATTTTTTTCTATTTATTTAAATTTACTTATTATCGAAAATGCATTCATTTCTCTGTTTTTCAATAGTTTAGTCGCAAATAACGAATAAATATTTCTTTTGAATATTTGATCTGAATTTCTATTAATTATTTGATTAATTGGTTTTGTTTTCAAACAATAACTAAATGAAGACATCATTCGCTTCAAGTGATTCCGTCTAAAGAATATATGAGTTTTTGACAAACAATTTAAATACATTTTAACTAAATATTTACTAATAGTTGACTGAATGTTATATTTAAATATTGAATCAGAAAACAAAAACAACGATTGCATAAGAATTCTATTTATAATATATTTAACTATAGAAACGACCCCTTATTGGAAAAGTATAATAACAGCGCCTTGTTATAATAATGGAATCAATTCTCTATACGTTTAGCACTGATAGAGGCTCTGCAGCTGATGTTAGTGCTAACTCAAATAGTGTTAAACGTATAGAGAATGTATACCATTAGCAAAATAATTAAATAAAATACTTTCTTCTGAAGACCAAGAATTCAGTTCGAATCTCGTTATGGTTCACAAACAACGTATATTGGATTAGGGGTAAGAGTTTTGGGGGAATAGGTTTATGACCAGGCCTCGGACGGAGTCTCATTTCTCATCTTATTTGTGACGTAACAGCTATTTAGAATATAAATTAGTAAAATATAAAAATAATTTACCGTATCCTCTGACATCTAATTGCCGCAATTATATCTAAGTTTCTGATTGAGGTGCAATTATATCTACCGTATTCTCTCACAGTTTAGAACATGTTCTTATAAGGTGAATTAGACCATTTTCTAAAAATTGAGTTAATCCCTTTAAGGACAGGTTCTTATAAGACGAGGTAAATTCAAACTATACTAAGTGACACAAATTAATTAAATATATTTTGTTTTATTGTATATACTGTACTGATAAATTATATACTCTAGATTAAATTATTCGACTTTGTCTGATTCAATGTCTTCGTCGTCATCCTTATCAATTAATCCCAATTTTTTTTCATATGTTTTAGTTTTAATTCTATTAAAATTTTCTAATTTTTTTTAAATATCTAATTTATATTCGGATGAATATTACTTTTTCAATAATTAACTAAATTATTATTAATTAAATATATTAATACATTATTTAAATTATTATTTTTAAAACTTATTTCTAACATAATTATTTAACAAGTTTTTGTTTAACAATAAATTTAATATCAATTAATTTTTCTTTTAAACTTTTAAACAATAAATAAGTTGTAATCCAGGAAATTTTTTAAATACAAAATACGTTAATTTAATCAAAAGATTTCTTTTCATTTCTTTTGAAATGTTTTCAATGTTGTAATGTTCTAATATTTGAATTTTAAAATTTATCAGTATTATCAAAAATATTTACTTTAAACTTCTAGTAAAAAACTAGTTTTTATTCTCGTTTTTAAGAACATGTTCCTATACCTCGGGGTATAAGAACATGAAGCCCAAACTCAACTTATAAGAACATGTTCTAAACTGTGAGGGTTTACGGTAGGTACAATTGCATTACATTTAAAAATAAATTTTATTTAAAATTACAAAATATATTTTTGCTATCTATGTTTATAGATTAAAATTAATTCAATATAATATACTTTAATTGTTTTCTTGTAATTTTGATTAAAATCAATATTTATTTCAAAATATATTTAATTATTTTAAATTCTAAATCATAGATTCTAATGCATTCTTGGTAAAACATAAACTCTAAAAAGCATAATTATTTCATATTTACAATTGTGATATTAGCTAAAACATTTTTCAATAATATAAACCAGATTTAAAATTGATAAAAAGTTAAAACTATTATTTTAGATTAAGATAACTTATGTTATTTTTATAAGAAAATTACATTCAATATTAAATAATATTTTTTGCAATAGTATCTAAGTTTTTGATCAAGGTGCAATTATACTTAGATACAATGCATAGATTCTGATTGTCTGAATTTTTCCAAAAATGACTTATAATTGCGGCAATTGTATGTCAGAGAATACGTTTATAAATAACCACTAAATGATTCAATTATCATCTGATGGCAGAAATGTCTTCAGGTCACCACTAATTGATATATTATGCCCGGGTTAATTTCAAATAAATTATATAATACAAAAAATTGAATTATGAATAGAATGAAAAAAATTAATTATAATTTACAACTAATACACCTGTTACAACTGTTGCAATACACCTAATAATTTACAACTCGTTCATAATATTGAGCACTTCTTTGAAATAAATTTGCAAAACGTTAAGAATTAGAGACAAATGATTAGTTAATTTTTTAATTGGAGTTTAATTAAATTCAGATCAGAATTGATATTTCAAACAATGAGTAAATTCGACAAATTTTTATTGAAATGTATATATAATTAGATTGAAATAAATAATTTGAATGCAATGGCAGTGTTTGGTCTAATATGAGATGACATTAAATAAAATCTATTTAAATAATTTTAAAAAATATAATAATTAAAAATAAAGAAAAATTTGGGTAAAATTTATTCGACATAATAAATGATAAAATATATAATTAATGTATTAATGATTACAAACTGTATAATAGAATACAAATGCGAACTCATGACAATTGAGAGAAAGGAATGCAATTCACAATCGACTCGATATTTAAGTGTTAACACAGTATTAAAGCATTCATTGATATATCATATTATGATTCAAAGCTATATATTGTCTAAACTTCTGACAAGTTTTCGAAAAGACATTCGTTTTCTGCATATATTTCACGATTAAAGAGATTCGAACTTAAAATACACAAAACGTCGATTAGGGGGAAGTGGGAGAGTAGGGTTGGTTTCCGGTAGGCGTTCCTCCCGCTTGAAACCGCATCTCATCCCGACTGGCCCTACATTATAGTCAGAGTCATTCAATTAGTAGTTATTAGAGAAAAGGTAAACAGTTTTAGACTGCGATAAACACTTATTTGTATAAAAATATCGATATTTTCTCAGAGTTCAAAAAGTTTGTTATCGATACTAATTTTTTACATTTACCGTTGTCTCTCTCATAAAGTAGCATGCAATTATATCTGAATTTGACAGAAGGGGTGCACTTATTCGAATAGAGTTGCGCCGGTTTTTGAGACATAAATTGAACTTTTATCCAATATATAAAAAACTGTAAAATATTTTTAAAATTTTGATATAAGAAGTCATTTCCTGTTTTCACAAAAACAAAAGTAATTTCAAAACAATGTCTCAATACTTGCAATCAGAAAATCAAATTGTAAATTATTTAACAGAAGTTTTGATATAAGAGACTCTCAATTCCACTCTCGATATATTCGAAGAGCCAATGAGTGCAAGCGATTCAAATGATAATTAATTTCTATATATTGTTTAATTATTTAATAAATTTTTAGAATTTTATAATTTATTGCAACTATTTGTGGATTTGACAGAAGGGGTGTAATTCTATTCGGATAGAGTTAGGGTATATTTTCACCATGCTAAATTATTTTAACTTCAGATATTATTGCAACTATGAGAGAGAAAACGGTAGTCAAGATGCGGACAAGTGCATATCTGCAATGTCCTACTTGGGTCACTCAAAGTGTTAGGGCACTGCAGATACACTGTTTTTGTTTGTTTAATAAACAGTTGTACTACTATTACAGTACTACTTGTACTATATGTACCAATTAGATTGAACTCTGAGCAAATAACAAATATCCGACACATATATGCATATATATCCTGTCAACTGATAGAGAAGCCATACTTCCTTCCGAGGACTAGCATTCCGAACACAGCAGTCACTCCAAGTGAGGCCAAAAAGCCGAGAATAAATGCCGGGCCATAGCAGCCGACCACCACTCCTACGATGAACGGCACCAGAGATAGGCTAAGGATGGATAGGCATTCAATGTTAATATGGCGTTAATATATTAATACTATAATATAAGTCATCATTAATACGATACATACACCCCATATATAGATGCCTTAAACCAATGAGGCTTTCCTTCGATAAAACGGCCGATCCCTCGAGCGAAGGACAGGAACGCTACAAAAGAAGGCGCTTCGATGCTCAGTATGGCTACGGCCGCCAGTCTGGACATTGGGTTAGATATAAGCGATTAAATTGAGTCAATTCGAGTCATTCGAGTCTAGGCTTACAGTTGCAAAAGTCCCGGAATTATACATTGAATCGAAATCGGACTGATTGTAGTCAGGAGACCGCACAGCACCAGCACTATTGCCAGTGCTGTCGCTATCTGACTCGACCACGACTCCACCCACCTGTCCATACAAGACATAAGATAACACAAGACATTACTTCACTCTTATATTTAATTTTTTAAGTTAGCATTAAATCGAAACTTAATTAATCTATAAATAAAAAACATTTTCTAATTGAAGTGAAACGAAATCAAATTAATTGTTATATTAATATCAATGAGTTTATCGATAAATATTGCTTCGATTGAACTGAATGTCAGTTCAGTTTCAATACAACAATAATTAGTATAAATAATATCGTTTTGTAGTACAGACCAGGACTGGGCCGGTTGGCCGTCCATAGGAGACTGTGGATTCATCATCATTTCGGCTGATTATCTCTGAAATCAATTTCGATTATTATTTAATTAATTATATTTAGAGAGTATTTCAAATCAAATAATCGATACAATCCGGCGAAACATCACTGAAATTGCAGGGATTTTAGGGATTATCTCTATATTGATAAACGAACTCTAAATTAATGTATTTTTGAGAAAGTTGATTTCTTGCATCAATTAAACTAATCTTCATTTCAATGTTATTTTAGTTATTGATATTTTTTTATCTATTAAATTGACTATAATTTTATGAATTAACTAAATTTTATTTTATTTAACAGATTTTTAGTTTAGAAATAACTTAAATATTTGAACAGAACTCGATTTCTGTAAATAAGTTATAAAAACTTAAATTAATTTAATTATTTAGAATTAGAACTAATATTAAATATAAGGCTAAGACTATATAATAATAAAACAAATCTGAAAATATCGTAATCTATAACTGAAATCAATATGTTTTGTGCGAAACAATTATTTCGAAACTCAAAACTCATTTCAAAAGTTTTTGCTCCAAATGCCGACATTTCACTGACGAAGAACTGTTGGATCCATAGCTCGAGTCCAAGAAAGTCAAACTTCGAATGGAGTGACGCTCTTGTGTTGGAGCATAGCTTAACTGCTGAAGAGATCCAAATTCGAGATCAGGTTCGGACCTATTGTTCAGACAAACTGATGCCACGAATACTGATGGCTAACAGAAACGAAGAGTTTGACCGAAATATAATGACAGAAATGGGAAGTTTAGGCGTTTTAGGCGCAACCCTTAAAGGGTACGGCTGTCCGAACGTGTCTTCAGTTGCTTACGGACTCATTGCAAGAGAAGTCGAGAGAATAGATAGTAGTTATCGGTCGGCGCTTAGTGTTCAGTCATCTCTTGTTATGTTTCCGATCTATACATTTGGAACTGAAGACCAAAAACAGAAGTATTTACCAAAACTGGCCAATGGCTCGATTATAGGTTTGATTATTAAAACAATTGATTGCCATATAATGTCTAATAAAAAATTGGATTAATTTTAATCTAAATTTAGGCGCTTTTGGCTTAACTGAGCCCAACCACGGAAGTGATCCGTCGAGTATGGAATCAAAAGCAATATTTGATTTAAATTCTCGAACTTATACTCTGAACGGAACCAAGACTTGGATAACAAACTCTCCGATCGCCGATGTATTTATAGTTTGGGCCAAATATGAGAACAAAATTCGTGGTTTTATTTTGGAGAGAGGAATGGAAGGCCTAACTACACCTAAAATCGATGGCAAGTTTTCATTAAGGGCTTCAGTAACGGGAATGATATGCATGGATGAGATCAAAGTTCCCGAAAGCAATATATTGCCGAATGTTGAAGGACTGAGAGGTCCGTTCGAGTGTCTGAACAACGCCCGGTTCGGCATAGCCTGGGGTGCGTTAGGAGCGGCCGAATTCTGTCTGACGACAGTTAGGAACTATGTTTTGGAGAGAAAACAATTTAAAAGACCGATCGCTAAGAATCAGTTGATTCAGAAGAAGTTGGCCGATATGTTAACTGAGATATCGATTGGACTCCAGGCCTGTCTACAAGTGGGACGGCTTAAGGACAAGGGTTTAGTCGAACCGGAGATGATTTCAATGATTAAACGAAATTCTTGTGGAAAAGCGTTGAAAATCGCGCGAAACGCTCGGGATATGATGGGCGGGAATGGCATTTGTGATGAATACCACATCATTAGACACGTTATGAATTTGGAAGCCGTCAACACATATGAAGGCACTCACGATATACATGCGCTTATCCTCGGCCGCGCCATCACTGGACTTCAAGCCTTTACTTCAGATTAGATTTGCAAAAGAGTTTTGTTAAGAAATTTTGTTACTCTAAGTCTTAGTCAAATCTGTAGAGTCTAAGGACTGTTACAAATTTGATTAAAACTTATTTGATTAAAGATACTAGATCATTGGTGATCAAATATGAACTGTAAGCATATATATGGTATTATATGGTATAACTGGACATTATAATTTAGTCCTGGAGTTTACTTTTGGTGATTCTCTCTTCTTATAACTTCTACTCAAAACAATTGTTAAGTTTATATAAATAAAATCTACTAAATGTAAATTGCGACATGCAACACTAAAACACAATAGTGTCTAGCTAAATCGTATAATGAACTAACACATCATATTTGGTTGTATTTCTACCGACAAAATCATTCAAATTTGTCCAAAAATTTGCCGATAAATTAAAATAAAATTATGTTGAATTTAATGATAGGATAGCTTGTATATTTTTAACCATCAGTTTAAGTTTTAAACTGATATTGAACTTAAAATTGATTAACAAATTTTATTTTAAACTTGTGTTTTATAGCACATATTTTAATTAAAACAAAAGTTTAAAATGAAAATTAGATAAAGTGATTATAAGTTTTATTTAATTTACTGATTTTAAACTTAAATACAACTTTGATTAAATTTTATTCTTAAAGTTTAAAATTAAAAACTTGTATGTTTTTCATCTCTTAAACTAAAACAACAAAAGTTTGAAATATAAAATTGAATATAAAATATACAGGTTAACCAATTTATGGTTCTGTTATATAACAAACTTTTTGGACAACTTCTAATGATTCTGTCTGTACTAACTTAGATAATCTCATAAGAAATCTATTTTTATACAATTATTTGAAATAAAGTAAATATGTGAAATTTGTATGTGAATACTTGACCATTCGAACATAAAAATTATTACATATATATATTTTGATTATTATTCGGTCGATAATTATCATTCTAATAGAAAACGCTTTTTTCATTTTTTATATTCCTATAGAAATTCAAAACTTTTTTAAAAACTTATTAAAAATTATTAAATAATTAAAATTTTTATTTAAATTTCTGTCAATAAAATATGCGAAATTCGCTTGTTTGATTCAA
>JAQFXP010002185.1:0-16036 GCA_034693685.1 Belba bartosi
TTGTTGTTAAAAATATTTGTTTAGATTTCAAATTTTGGGCTAAAAATGTCTTTAATTTAAAATGATTGTTTTGTATGACTCTTCTGATATTAACAAGATAAAAAAGACTATTGTGTAAAAACTTAGCGCGGCAATTTTGAATTTGCTTGGGTCTACACTAGAGCATTAGTTATATAGTTATTATCTAATAAATAAGTGAGAGTTTGCCCAGTTTAATTCATCTAATCTATATAAATGAGTATTTAATGTATTTTTCAATAAACAAAACTCATCATTGCAGTTGAATACAACAAAATATTGAAACATTGAAATTGTTTTACTTTATCATTGTAGTTTTATTTATGAGTATAGATTCAGCTCCGAACAACAAGCAAGGTAAGTTTATTAATTAATAATAATATTTAAGGTTATAATTAAACTGTAAATAAAAATTTAACTATTTAATAATTTATTATTAATAAGTCCACTGCTTGCTCTTTTAATATTGTCGATTTAAATTTTTAATAAAGTACCAAGCTCACTTTATCTAACATGGTAAGTTTTCAAAACTGCAATAACTTGATACTAGAAATAACGCTTTGAATAAGAAATATATTTACTGCTCAACCTTTACACTACGCTATCACATGATATACACGTTTTGTATTGTTTTCAATGTTTACGAATCGTCTGCTCTTATTGTCAGTCATTTGTATTTTACGTTTGTCTGTCAAACAACACAAAAGGCTTACATAACAAATAGAAAATTTGATAATAAACTGCATTTAGAGCTCAGTTTTATATCAAACAAATGATTATGTAATTGATTAATGAATATACAGTTTTGTTGTAAATAAATGTCTTTTTCTACGAATCAATTGAATGACTTTTGTCTTTAGTTTTAAGCGTAACGTCAATACAGTATTGAAAACAAAAATTTTGTTTTTGTTTCACAATATTGTTGTTAACAAAACGTGAGTCAAAACACAATACAAATAAAATATATTGAAAGTCAATATATTTTCGTAAAAACTATTTATTTGTATTGAAATTAATACAAATTTTCTTGAAATCCAGATATCAATCAACAAATCAATTAAAAAATATATTTAAAAATTAATTATCGGAAAAAAGGCTAATATTTAGTCATAAAAAGCCCGAAAACGATGTCTTTGTCTGACTGTAAGACAACTGTAAATATAAAACCGATTTTAAGCCCAAATCAAACCGAAATTAATCTAAAAGTTGAGAAAAATGTCAACAATTTGTCCGCAACTGAAGTAATGCCAAACAATACGAATAATATAAACAACAAATCGATTGATAATCCGTTTTACCATAACTTCAAACACCGTTTGTCGTTGTCTTCGGCCACTTCTTCGCCAACGAAACGCACATCCGATGAATCGACTGAAGAAGAGTCGCCTCTAAGACAGCCGAAGACGGCTTGGAATCCATTGTTCAAACGGATTAAGAAAGAGAACAATAATTGTCTTCTAATCGATAGCAAAGAGTTTTTTATTAAACAAGAATTAGACACAGAATTGGACTTCAATTCGAGGCAACCGTTTGTTAACCTATTTTCGCAGTTATCGCTGCAAAGGTCAGGCCTTCCGGCGCCGAACCCATCGCCACATTTGTTGTCCAAACCAACGAGTAGTTCCCGATCTGAAGAGCCGCTCAATTCAAATATGAAAGACTTGAGCGAAGATCTGATGAATAAATTGAATATAAATCTGAATTTTGGCAATAATTGCGTTAATAATAAAACGACGGATTCGGCGCTCAATCCGAACAATAAGTCAAAGAAGAAAAAGAATAAAAAGTCGAAAAAAGCGAAGAAATCGAAAAAATTTGACGAAAAACGAATCAAAAATGTTTTCAAATGTTTGGGTAAAACGAAGGGAAAAGCGAATCGAAAGTCGAAAATCAAAAACATTTTAAACGCCAATAATAACAGTAATGGCGAACGAAATGCTAATCTATTTAAGTTAAAGTCGACTGTCATTCCGCAATTAAAAGTGTCAGCACTGGGAGGTCTGACTGCGAGTGAAGTCCAGGAACTGATAAATTTGAAAAACGAGGGAATAGTTCGAAGACATCGCAAAATCAACGACTTATACAAGTGTTTGCTCTGTAATCAACGCTTTTCCGATCGCCGGTCGGCCGAAGAGCACGTCTATAGTGAGAGTCATTTGCGCGCGAAGTCGGAGCAGAGGTTCTCGGCTTCCGATTCAATGCTGGCCATCGATATCGGCGCCAATACTGACATCGAAGTACTGTTGGCTCGAAAGCAGCAATTGAGTGAATTGAGTAATAAAACTAAAGGACAGTTGTATTCGCGCGGGATTCGGCTTAAGGACGGCTTCGGCAGTAATGCGTTCGTTTGCGTCGAATGTAATGATCAGCCCCTGGACTCTCTGGCACAGGTCAACCAGCACTTGGAGTATAAATCAAAACTAAACCACTTTTCAGCCACAAATTTAGATGATTTGACAAAACTTACGATTGATTCGAGTTTTGGCGCAAATATTAGCACAAATTTTGAGCCGAGAAGTGGCTATCAATCGATAAATAGTAACGCATTTTCGGATCTAACGGATCAGCAAAAGCAGAAACTATTCGAAAACGAAGGGATTGTACGAAAAATCCATCGAAACTCACGAAAAAAGAAATTAAAGTATTTTTGTCTGTTTTGCCAAAAGTTTCGAATAACTGACGAAGAGATGTTCAAACATATCAATGACTTTCATCACATTCGGACCAAATCTGGGCTTAAGATCAAAGGCATTGACGCCATATTCGCGTTGAGCTCCGATAGAGTCAACGAGTTTGAGGTCGCGTTTGCGCGCATAACAGCGCTCCGGGAGTTGGACCAGGATTTGAAACTCCGGCTCATCGCCGAAGGCATTCGATTAAGGGATGGCATTGGCGGCCAAGCATTCGAGTGCCACACGTGTGAGCTCTCACTACCGGCCCAGTCGTTCGAAACCGGTTTAGATGTAGTGAACAATCATTTGAAATGTGATTCGCATTTGAGCCGAAAGTCGACCCAACCTAGAGTTGTAAATAATTTGGATTAAAATTGCGTTCAAAATGTTTTTTAAGTAAATTTTTTGAATTTTTCGCAATGTTTTGATTATTTAATTCAGTTTTTTTTAATTATAGCTTAGATTTGGTTTTTTTTACTTTAAATTTAATTTCGAAAATCAAGTTTTAATTATTTGCATTAATTAACTTATTGTATAAAAAACAGTTCTTTTTTTTCTATTGTTTTGTGTAATACTGTAACTAATATTAAATAATAATTGATATAAAGGATTGTGTGTGCAAGTGTGTTTTTAAAATAAAGTTTCTAATTGACTAGTATTTGATAATTTGTTATTAATTGATATTATATTGATATTGATATTAATTTCAAATTTAAATTACAGTAAAAGCATATATTATTGCACTAATTCAGCGACACCCTTTAAAGTTGAGCAAGTTAGTATATTTTATTTATTGATTAAAATTATCTAGGTTATGAGCGTTTTATTTTTGATTATAAATGTACTCAGTTGATTTTTATCTAGCTAGCATTTTTAAAATATAAATTTTATTACAGTTAGTTTATTGCGTTTTAAAACTGTTTTTGTTATTTAGTTTTTCGATTTTAGAAATAAAAATTTTATTGCAATTTGAGTATAAAAAACATACAAGCTATTTATCTAGTTTCATATACCTTACCGGTATTAATACAAATACTCGTATCTCAAATGAATCAATAATTAAATACAGTATAAAATCTATCAATAGATATTCAAACAGTGTTGCGCAAACAAAACATCTAGTTTGATTGATCATTTATCAAATTTATGATTTATCTAGAGATTTGCAAAATTATTATTTAATTTATTGATTTCAATAAGTTAATACACTAATTAAGTAATTTTATCTAATCTTAATATTTATGCTTAAACGTTTTATATTAATAGATTTATACATGTTTTTAACCAAGCTATTTGATTTACATAATTTAGTTTATTAATGTATATATAATTTACAATTAAATAATATGACAAATATTTTGATAACAACGATATATACATTTATATTTACAATTTGAAAAGTGTTGAATACTTTTGATTAAATTAATTAAACAATAAATAACCAAATGTTCTTGTACGAATATAAATTTAGAAAATTTTGTTTAATAATCGGCAAAATTATTTTTATTTAAAAACAAGTTAAAAACAAAGTAAACATGTTTTATTTTCGCCAATTTTTCTAACTAAACATCAAATAAAAAATAGCGAAAATAAAGACAAAATAAAACACTTAATGATTATCGAAAAGTGATAAAAACAAATAATACGAATCGATGTCATCTTTTGCCGTTCAAATGATTGACCATTTCTTTCAATTTTTTCATCTCATGTTTGAGCAGCAGTGCGTCGACACAACCTCCGAATATGTCGTTTTCAAAACAGTCTTGTCTTTGGGTTTTGGGAAAAACAGATTAATATTTATATAAATATACTTTAACTTTGATAATCAATTGATAAGAATTGGAGGAAAAAATATTTTTATTTGGAATTACTTATTGCAATACTTTTGGGACTATTCCTATACTATAATTATGGTTAAAAAGAGATTGAAAGTGCATTTGATTATTATCGATAATTTGTCATTGTAAGTTTAGCTAGATATTATTAGCTAGTTTCCTTTAAGCCCTTTAAATTTGTTGTAATTAACTATTAATATTAATTATATTAACTAACTATTAATAAGTTAAGTTAATAATTTTGTTTAAACATAGTAAATTTATCAAAATAAGCTAGTTTAAATTTAATCAATTAATTCAATAAAGTTTATTTTAAAATTTACCTGCAACCTCTATCCAAACTATGATCTCGGTACAATTGATAGCACTCGTCACAAACATGACTCAACCTAGCAAACTTGGCCGTGTCATAAACGCCTAGACAGCCTAGTTGCGAAAAACTTCTCTTGCTTCTTCTCAGCATTCTTTTCATAGGCATTGATTGAGTGGATGATATATTAATTAATATTATGATAAATGCGATTATAATGATCCGAATGTGAATCGATGAGAAACTATAGTTAAAATTAAATTAAATTAATTTATACAATAATTTAATTGTTTTAAAACTAAATCAATGCAAAGTATGCGTTTTACTTATTTATTCTCATAGTAAATTCTAAATATTAGCAATTAAAATTAGAAACATATTTTCAAGTTTGTTAAACTTACTATTAAACTAATTTTTTCAGATATGTTTCATTTGTAATTAATAGTGAATTACGTGAGTAGTTATCAAATTGATAAAAGATTAGATTTATTCTATTATTAAATCAATTTGCGCTTGCTTGTGTCCTTATTGAATGTCTTTATCTAACTAGAAAACATATGAAAATTAATAGATTAACAATTAGAAAAAAATTTAATTAAATTCTACAGTAAGGACAAATGTAAAATTTTAATTAATATATTTTAAAATATACAAATTAATAAAATTTAAAAAAAACTAACAACAATCTAGCGTCATTATAAGATAGTAAAGTGCAAATAATCACTTAATTAATTATCACTCCTTTATATTGTGATTCAATGTTGCTAATCTTAAAAACTCTTCAATGAAATGCTCACTTTTCCTCTCTTTAGCGTGACAAAATAAGATAACAATTACAGTAAAATTATTTTTCCATTAAAGATAAATTTAAATTGAAAACAATTTGCATAAACAATGTAGCAAGTCACTTTGGTTTTTCATATTAAGTCAAAAATTTATTTTTGTTTAACTACAATTTACACTATTTTGTTATAGTGTTTGCGTTAACATGCATATGCAGATGTAAAAACCTGTTAAAATTTCCATATTTTTCTGAATCAATTGCTATTTGTAGTAAAATACGGTATTCATTCAAAAACATTGAGCACTTCTACAGTGTTTAGTCAATAGTACAGTAGTACTGCATATGTCCTAAAGGCTTTCCACTTGAATGTACTGTACATTCTTTAAACAAATTATTCTTGGAACTAGTCAACTTAGGAATTCAACAAGACCATTTCATCATCTTTTTCAACGCAACACATTTTCTAGAAAATTCTATTTTATCAACCGAAAAAACCAAAATAAAAACATTTAAAAAGAAAATTAAAGCAAATTTCAACTAATACTTGTTGAAATTTGCATTAATATAAAATGCTGTAATAATAATGGCTTGAATATAAAAAAAATATTAAAATTACAATAAATTTAATGATAAATATGTTTTGTTTGAGAAAATATATGTTAAGTAATAATGAGAACGTGTTCTCCAAAAGCGCTTATTCTAGAGCTGACCGTTAATTATAGAGGAATTTGTTTTGGGCAGCACTGGTAGGACTGGCAGAATAGAGGCATAGGAGAGAGCGTTTGAAGAGTACAAACTACTGGAGCTGATTTGGTGGTATACAACCTATAATTACTGTCCTCTCACTTCAACTATCACTGTATATGAGTCACTCTATCCGGTGGCGTGATTTCAATTATGCCTATTCTCTAGAGCTCATACCTGGCTATTAATGAAGAATCGCGCTATTTATTTGCTAGTTTAATCCTTGTTGATACTATTTAGCAGGCATTCCTTAATTGGGTTATTGTCTAATTTATTGTTAATGTATTGATTTTTCCAAATACTGTAGTATTGTACCTGGTAGTGTTTAAATCTAACATACTGTATAAGTTTTACATAGTTTATAATTTTGGTAAGTTGTTTTGATTAATGTTAAAATTTGTAGCTTATTATTATTAAGTCTTTTAAAAAAGTAATTGTATAATTTTAAAATTCCTTTTATATGAGTAAGCTAATTGCTTAATCGCTGTAATTATGCATGTTAATTATTAAATTTATACGTTGTTTCATGTTTTAAACTTTTAATATAATATTTTACAATATTTTTAAAGCATATAACAACAAAAACATATTAAATATAATAAATATATTTATATAAATTTTTATATTATAGCATGCTAAAAAATCTAAAAATTATATATTATTTAAAAATTAGAATTTAAATATTAGTTAAAATTTTTTATTATAGAGAAAAATATATTAATATAAAAAATTTAAATAAATATATTATATTTATATAAAAAATTAAACAAATTAAATTAGTAATTTAAACTTGTAACTTACTTCAACCGAGTTCTTGAATCCATACAAACGTTGAGAATATTCTGTATATAATATTGAGAATTAATTCAAAATTCATCAGTAGATCAGTGGAGCAATAGTAGCAAAAAACTAGTATTAAAAACAATTTGAACAGAAGTCTCGGCCTTTTTCTACATATTCTATAATTGTTTAGTCGGAACCAGACGTTTGGAACAAAGTTTAGTATAATTTGTTCACAAAAATCCTTATTTTCCAATAGAAGCGATGCTTCAGCTCAGCTAAAGGCGTGGCTTTGCACTCACTATTCATATTAATATAAAGACTCGTTTAAATAGTTTTTACCTTTTATTTCAATTACTATTTTATTTATTAAATATTTATGATTATTAAATATTAATTGAAACACAATTTAATAATTTTTTATATTAAATAAATACTAGTTTAAATCTAAAATAAAATTGCACTAAAAATAAGTCAAAAATAAATATACTATGGAGTTTCATGTTGAATTATTTTCTACTTTCATTACTAACTACTTTTAAATTAATTTGGATTGATAATTTTGGAAGTTTATTTTGAGACACTTATAAATATTATCCAACATAGTATAAAAGACCTTGACCATTTTATGAAAATCTAACCTACAAATTTAACCTAGAATTAATTGATAATAAAATTGGAAAATTTTAAATTCATTATTAACTGATTAAATTTAGAAAAATTTCAATTTTATCTATAAGTTTAGATAAAATAAAAGCTAATAAATATTAATTGGATTCTTGTTTTTGCTTTCATTTATATTTAACATTGATAAAAGTTTTGTAAAATTTTGTTTTAAATCAGTAAAAGTGTTAATAATCTTATTTTACAATTTTAATTAAATTGAGCTAGTTTGAAAATTTTACTTTTTAAAATATAATTAAATAAACAATTTAATAAAATTTTTATTTTCAAAAAATTTATAAATTCTGTACAAATAAACAAATGAAAAATTATTTAACAAATAATTAGATAAACTAATTAAAAAAATTGCACCAGAATCACAATTAATTAGACTAGGTCTTAAAATTAATTTGTTAAAATAATATTAATTTTATACAAAAATATAGTATTTTGTTTAACAACAATTATAATCAGTAAATGATTTCTTATTTATAAAAACAAATGTACATTAGAATGAGTAAAGTTGACGAAGAATGTGCAAGATAACTTTGTAAACTTAAAGTGTAGTAACAATCTTATTCTCAGAAATATTTGCTAAATTATTTATTTTAAAATTATTATCGGATTCGGCGCTTGTTTTCGCCGCAAATCTAAAGACAATAATACGAATCAGAATAAATGCAATGAAACTGCAGGCGGAAGCGCCGGCACAGTAGTAGAGAAGCACTTCGGGATGTTTTTCGAGAAACGGGCCTTCGATGAACTGAGTGGCGATTTCTAGTAAACCCAATGCCGACACATATATCGTACCGATTCTGTCGGTTATTTCGTAATAACTCTCAATGTGTGAGAACGTCGCCGACCAGAAGGTTGCGATACCTATGCCTGTAATGGAGTAAAAACATTATTTTAACATGCTTAATATTTGTTTAATCAGTATGCAGTATAGATTAAAATAATTTAAATATTGCCATAACTCTAACTATTTACTTTGTAAATTTATAAGTTTATATGCAAGTTTATTTATACGTTTGCTATATTATAGATCACTGCCGAGCAATTATTAATAGTTCAAAAGTGTTAGTTAGCTTTTTTACTGCTTATTAAGAAATACAAAACAAGTTATCTGCAATGACTCGCGGGAGCCACTGCAGTTATAATGCTTTTTAATGTTTAATAATCAGTAACAAAGCTAACTAACACTTTTGAACTTTTAATAATTGCTCGGCAGTGTTATAGATGCTCAATTATACGTTTTTCGTATTAAAAAATTTCACCCAAACAATTATTTTAGCTAGTTTAAATTAATTATTTAAAAATATAAGTAAATTACTAAAAGAAAAGTTAAGTAGTTTATAAAATGTACATGTATATTTGCATATATTTATATTTATAAATATAAATATACATGTACATGGATAAATAAATATTCCATTTAATTCACATTAATTGTAAATAAAAATAGATTTGATTCTGAAATATCTAATGGGTAATATTGTACATTTACAATTATCAAACAAGCTAAAATAACAAGTTTACTACTGTTTCGACATAAAAACCTACTCTAATGTATGGGTTTGCTAATTAGATATTGTAATCAAATATAAGTGAAAGTTATAATTAGATTACTGACCAAACAGTACATTTCCGAACCACATGACTATAGTATTATCATCAGAAAAGAACAAGATGATAATGCCACAAAACACAATTATATAGTGCACCCAAAGTATGTGCTCGGGCCGAAAACGAATTGCGATTAATATACTGAGTAACCGAGTCAGTGTATAGGAGGCCGTCATTACTGTCAATAGTGTAGCGGTTTCGGCACCTGTTGGACAAAATTAACATTTTTATTAAATAATTTAACAATTCATTATGCACTAAATTAATATTAAATTAATAATTAAAACTGAAACTAACTAGCTACATATTATAAATAATATCAAACAAACTAATATAAATGATGATAATTTTTCAATGTTTAAAAATATTAATTACACTGTAAAACCATAGATTGAAAAGGTCTGCCGATCCATGGAAGGGGAAGGGACGGTGATTAAAGGAAAATTGGTAAAGAATGCTAAAAAATCCTATATAATTATAATAAAATTTAATCCGACTTAATTAAGATTAAACGAATTTCAACTAAATTCAGTTAGCTTAACTAAATCTAAACCGGATTTAACACTAATTTAGGGAAAATGTCTTAAGTTTGACTTTAAAACTTAACAAATTTGCAGGAAAGAAGGTACATTTTGCAAACCAAGTGTTAGGGGGGATAAATGCCAATTTTTTTTAAATTATGAAGAAAATTTTTGGCGGATCCACCTTCTCAATCTTTGATTAAAACTCACTATATATAGATACTATTGAGTATATATATACAGTATATTAAAAACAATGTCTAACAAACTAACTCTAAAACTAGTTATATTTTAATAGATTACTTGAGAGGGGTGTGTAGTATAAGAAAAAAGTTGGCGAAAAATCAATAAAAGCGGCTTCAGTCACAACAATCGTAGCAAAACAAACAGCACCGAGGCCAATCACAGTCTTCCTGGGCAATTTAGCGGCGGTCTTATTAGTTTTGTCCTGGTCGAGATCTTGAAATGAGGAAAAGGCTCGTTTGCGCGGAAACGTCGAAAACTTTGGTCGTTCTAAAGCTTTCTGGCTATTGCTGCGAGAATTGCCGGTCACTTGTATCGAGTACCTGGGTATTACATTTTTGCGCTTGAACGAATTAAGGCGCGAATCTGGTTCATGCTCGATTAGCTGGACAGTATAACGGCGTTGATAAATTTTTTCGATTGGGCGGAGGGCCTCGGCAATCTCCTTGCCTATTTTGTCGACCTCCTCCTCAGTGCTCGTCGGTATGTATTTACTGTACAAAAACATGACTCCAATCAAAACGGCGCCCAATAGTTGCAATGATCCGCTTATTGCGAATGGCGGTAGCAGTTGGGCACTAAAGTCGTTGGTTGAGTTTTGAAATAGTGTCTCATTTAGACATGTATCTTCACCTGGATTCATAAAATTAATATGAATACTTTTTAATTAGTTTATTTCTTATTTTGCTTTAAATTGATAGTAACTTGATGGACAAAGATAAAACTAAATCCAAGTTGTGACATGTTTGATATAATACTATTAAGACCAGCTTAATATTACAGTTGCTTGATAATAACAAAATTGATGTCTAATTAATCTTAATTTATATATTGTTGTCTAGATTAAAAAATTAACTATTTAAAAAAATTAATTAAATTACTCTTGCTGAAAACATACTACTGCATTCTAACATGATTAAGTAAATTATCTAATAAATTTAGCTTACTTGAAATAAATGGCTTGACTAACATTGAGCCGCAAATTATACCGACGCCATATGTAAACTCCGACAACTGTAAAATCGAGCCACTCTTAGTTTCCCACATCTCCATCAACCAGACAGTTTGCACAATGTCAAGTGTGCCAGATCCAATTCCACCAATCAGGCCAAACAAGTAAAATACTAGAAAATCGGGACTGAGTGGCAACGCAGCCGTAACTGCACCAAATAGTGCAAGCGTAATTATGAATGTTAGTTGTCGGTTGATGTATTTGAATAAGAATCCAACTGTTTGAAATTTGATTTAATAATTAGTTGATTATTATTATTATTTTTAATTTAGATAAGTTTGTATTTACACAATGAGCCAATGATTGTTCCGATGGCGAAGAGTGTGTAATAATGTGTTACTATTTCCGCTTCGGCCGATAGAATACATGTGAAGTCTATTAATGCCGGCGATAGACATGTTAATGATATGCCCTGGAAATCAATTTAAATAATTTAACTTGAGTAATTTACATTTTATTAATGTTTAATTTGTTTTAGAAATAATATAATACAACTTATTATAAATAATCTGAACTGGTTAAATTTTAATTTATTAAACGTAACTGTTTTAAAACTTTTTTGTTTAAATATTTAATAAATTTTTTAAATATAAAAATTTAATTTTATTTTGTAACAAAAATTTTTATAATTTACACAATTAAATAGTTAATAAAAGTTTAATAAAAGTTAAACTCAATTTATTATTTTGATTACTATAAATTTTGAATTATTTAGAACATTACTTTACAATGTAACACAAAAAATGTAACATTTTTTTAAATTAAAATAATTTAATTTTGTAAAAATTATTTATTTATTTAATTTTAAAAATATTTTTATTATTAAACCATAAAATAAGCACAAAATAAAAAATTATCTAACCAATTTAGTTAGAAACTTACATAGGTCAAATTAGCATAACATAATAACGCGGTATATACATATTTGTCAAATTTAGATATACTAGGTTCACTTGATGCATTACTCGATGTATCAACATCATCATTTTTAATATTATTATTTAAAAAATTCTCATTATTTGCTTTAATATTATTATTATATAATATCAACGAATTTCTATTAGAATTAAAACTTTTTTCATTGATTTGCGCCATTATTTAGATTAAATAAAAAGTTTAATTTATTTTTCAAAAAACTAACCTTTTATTGTAAAAAATGAATATTAGATTGAAATAAATTTTTTTTGTCATAAGACATAAATAATAAATTTCAGTTTAAATACAGGCTTGACATTAATTGGCAAAAATTAGAGTCGAAATTGCGTACCGATTATTGTTATGATCGCAAAATTATTTTTTTGATTTTATCATCGCAATTGTGATAAGTCGTACTAAGGATTTACACTTTTAATCCCGAATCCCCATGTGGGATTAATTAAGTCCTAACATTGTTATAAATTGTCTTGCACTGAATCTCATTTATTTATTTAGATAATTAGATTAAAATTTGTACTGGTATCAAGAAATCATAGCTAGAATTCTTTAGAAAATTGAATAATTTTGCGCAATTCCGGTGAGACATTATTGAAGAATTTCTTCCCCAGTAATACCTCCTTGATTAAATGATTAAGCAATTGTGTCAATTTATTATTGATACATTTTGTCTGTCAAATTAATTACAGTTTTTTGTTTTGTCTTGCTTAACGTTTCCAAATTGTCTATAAGTTCTTGTATAATTTCTAAATTAATAAAATAATTTATTTCAAAATTATAATCATGCATAACATATAAGCATGCAGATTTAATAATATTTTGCATTAAATAGTCTTTTTTAACATCAAGCTCAAAATAATTAATTTTAATATTTTGTTTTAATAACTTTTTAAAATGTATTTATGCAAAACAAATATTCAATTTAAAATTTATACAAAAAATACATAAAATATATAATATATATATATATATATATTATATATTAAATAAGTATAATAAATATATACAGTTTACTCCGGCTATAATCACTCCGCTTATAATCACATTCGGTTATAATCACTGCATATGCAAAACACCAAACGTTACAAATAGTGTTATTAATGCATCGGTTATAATTATTTTCGGCTATAATCACTTAATTTACCATGCACCAACGTGGTGATTATAAGCGGAGTATAATGTATGTACATATATAATGTTTCATTTTTATTATCAGGGTTAGTTATACAGTATCATAGTATTTATTGTTAATGTGCATACAAAAATTATATTAGCTTAATTTATTATATATTAATTTATTTTAATACAAATTTAGTCAATTATTTAATAAGTAAATTTTAACATACAAGTATTTATTTAAAAAAACACAATTGATTGACACATTAAATATATATAGCATTTCTATTCAAAAACACTAACGTGTACAAATTGTTGCATAACAAAACTTAATAATGAACTTGAAACTTCTAGTGTAATCAATAAAATAAATAAATATTCAATTGATTATTGAATAAAAAACCTAAGTTTTCGGAAAACGTAAGCAATAATAGCATTCATTCGTTACTAAATAAGCTATAAATTCAATGACAAACTCAACAAAAAATATTACTAATAATCTAAATCACAAATTGAAAGCAAACATCATAAGACATATGCAAACTTAACTTGCACTTAAAAAACTGATCAATGTCAATTTAGTAAATTTGACGAGCAAGTATTAATATAAGTTGAAATAATAGATAAAAGATTATTTATAACTCCTTTTTTATCATCTCATCAATTGGTCTAACTCTAGGACTTCTATCTAACGAATCCGAAGACGCAGTAAATACGCGAAGAATTAGTCGTAAAGTGAGTGCTATCTCATCGATAAGTCGTCTTATAAGTACCGCTATATTAGACACAATTCTTTGCTTCAGACCAATTAAGTTCATTAATGACTTCATGTCAAACAATCCACTGATAGTATTGATAGCATTTAAATTATCACTACTTTCTTCAGCTTTCAATTGTCGTTGACTTCTGGTCAGCGGCGGTGCTGTTGCTGGCGCTGGAGGCAGTGTTGAGATTGGGTTTGGGTATTGATGGTTGATATGATGTATAGATGGCTGGTATACAGGTGGGTAGGAGTGGTCGGTTGGCTCTTCGGCCATAATTAGTGGTAGTTTTCGAAGCAATAGTTTTTTTGCACGAATTAGTTGCGATAGTTCTTGGATTGAGAAGACGGCCTCAATGTTGACCATCATTTGTGTGTAAATGATTAGGTATTTTAGTATTGATTCGAGTCTTAGGCAAAACATTATTTGAATTTTTGTTTTGAGATTTTGTTTGAATTTGTTTTCAAATGTTTTTAAAACTTATCACTGATTGTATGTAAAGTAAAAGTTTAAATGAAACTTTTTTTAAATTGGTTTTTAATTTGTTAATTTTTTGTTTTGTTATATTAATAAGAAAAAAGCTTGTTTATTATTTTTCAAATTATCCAGATTTCGGTTAAAAAATTGAATTATATTTTAATAAGTAATTAAAACTTTAAACATGCTGTATTTATATTTTAACTACTTTGTAACTAGTTAATTTGTAATATTTATATATTATGTTAATTTGTATTTTTTTAACAATTAATTGTTAATTTTTTAAACAAATTAAATTTTAATTATTTAAGTTTAAAAACTATTTTTTTTAACCGAATGTTAATAAATTTATTTTGAAAATATAAAAAATAAAACTTTTGAATAAACTTTTTTGTTAGAGAAGGACAACAGTTATTGAATGGGCGACAAAAGACAGGATATGTTTTGACATTTAACGAGACGTTTAGATTTTTTTAATAATCTAGTGATTATAGACAGTAATCACAAGTATTTCCCAATAAGTATTCAAATTCTTGTTATAAATGCATAAAATTTTAATATAAGACTTCAATGGATTATTCGAATTTTTTTGCAATATTTAATAAATATTTTTATTTATGTTATTTTTTTAGTGCTTTTATTTAGTGCTTTGTATTCGATTGATGAGATAAAAACAAGTGTTATGTGCAGTAGTGCACATAAACTAAATTTGTATCTAGTTTAAAAGTTTATTATTATTTATTCTAGTTTTTTTTAATTACTTATAATTAGCAGATAAATTGTGTCTTGTTAAATTTGGCGTACTAAAATTTAATAATTAGTTTATATGTAAAATTTAAATTTAATGTAAACCGTGCTAGCTTGATTATTCTTGTGAAAAATCTTAAAGTTTACTTATACTGTAAATAAATGATGAGTAACACATCTTAAAAATAACTATTTATACATACGTATATAACCTATTAATATTAAGAAGAGCTTATTATAAACTATGTACTTTAATCTTTGAATTTTACCACACCTAAACAATGTATGATAATAATAATTTTTTCTATAATTATTCTTCATAAAATATTCTTTACTTTTAAACTTTAATAATAACATTCTAATCTAATCTTATTTCTGAGCAATATTATATATGTGTGTAATTCAAAGAAGTTATTTTTTTTACCAGTGAAAAAAATATTTTTGAAATAATAATTAATTAGAATTGTTTACAAAAATTGTGCAAACATTCATGCAAACGCCGATAACTATTTTTAGTAAAAAGTGCAAGTTTTTTAAATACTTAACTAATTTTTTAAAATAAAACAAAAATTATATGAAAATTCAGATTTTATCTAGATATAGATGATCTTGATTATAAACTTACTTACCATGAGTGCCGTTTACTTGTTCACAGCTTTAAGAAACTTGATTACTGTTTTAAGAACAATTAAAGCAATTAGAAGCTAATTATATTAATTTTAGCCGCAATTGGGGGCGTTAGGGGGCTTTTTGGCTGTATTGTTTATATGGGGAGAAAATAAGATTTTGGGTTT
>JAQFXP010002186.1:0-16036 GCA_034693685.1 Belba bartosi
AAACTAATAGTTTAAATTTCCAAGATAAAACTCAACTTGTTTCTAATGCAAGTAACATAATGCTTAGTCTAGTTAGTGTTAAAGTAGGAGCTTCACGAGACGTTTGAAAAATTTTTAAATTTTTTCTAAAAATCTGAATTTTTATTATTTTATTTAAAATCAGTTTATGGAACCCCTGTTGCCATCTATACTCTTACTTTTATACTTCAGATTACGAACAATATTTAAATTCTCATAATAGTAGAATTAATTGCAAATTAAATACAAATACTATTAAATCACTACTTATTAATTAATGTTAAATAAAAAATTGTTTTAAAATTCTTTTGAATGTTTCGCCAAATTGATGTATAAAAACTAAAAAAATTTAAGATTTTTCTCATTAATTGTAGAATTATATAATCTATTGCATAATAACACAAACATATATAAGCCTTATGTTTAGTGTTAATGAATGCTAATATAAAACAAATTGTAATTTTTTTCAGTTTGTTTTATGTTTAATAAATTTAGATACAATACATTTAATTCAATTAAAAATTCAAAACAATTTATTCGTTAAATAATTATATTAGGAATTTTTGGCCAAATTGATGTGAAGAAACTAAAAAAATTTAAGCATTTTCTCATTATTTGCAAAATTGTATAATTTATTGCATAATAACACAAATAAATAAAACTTAAGTTTAATGTTAATGACTGCTAATATAAAACAAATTGTAATTTTTTTCAGTTTGTTTTAGGTTTCATATATTTAGATTACAGATTACAAAGCATTTAATTTAATTAAAAAATTCAAAACAATTTATTGGATAAACAATTGACTTTAAAGTCAAAGTCATTATACATAACAATAACAATAAGTCTAATATCAAAGCAATCAATAGTAAACATTGTTTACTAAACAACTGAGCACATGCATCGCACGTGCGTCGAAACGCTTGCGTTAACTGATCAGCAGTTCAGACATATTGTTGAGTTTGATTAGCATTTATAGCGCTGTTCGGATTGGTTATGCGGTACTCACTAAACCCAACCCACAATTTCTAAGTTTCGCATCCGGTATAAGCAACGTAAAATAATCAAACATAGAACCCTACTATATCCTGTAGTTTACACCATAAATTCGCTAGGTGACAGTGGCTTACTGCTATTTTCAGATCTTTCCGGGTTATTGCGTTGTAGTAAATCGTTTATCTGTTTCTGAGCGCAGGTGTTAGTGAATAACCGGTATATTTACGTTATAACGTTATTTCTTATACAGTGTGACTTAAATATAGCAAAGTCCTTTTTCTGTTAATAATAAATAGGTTAGACTGCATAAAGCAAAGATTTATTATAAATTTAAAATGTTTATATAATAAATAAAAATCTTAATAAATTTTCGACTTAATTTGGACTTAATTAATTAAAACACAACGAATAATAATAATACAAATATACGAATAATACACAATCAAATAATAAGCTAAAATATTAATTAATTTCTAAATTAAACAAAATATAATAATAACAATAATTAGTAAAATAATTACATATCTTCCTGGCTTGTTTAAGAGTCTTAATCTTCCAATTTTAATAAATAATACAAATATTTGATATTAATTATTGACTTTAATTTTTTAATTTGATATTAATTACAGATGAACAAAATGTTCCAGTTATTGTTTCACCAAATCAAAATAACAGTAACAAATTAGTAATTTTTTTAATTTATTAATTATTTCTTTTGTTTATAGAAATTCAAAAACCTTCAAAAAACAAATAGACTGGCTAATACTATATTAATGTTTATTATGTTTTTAAATTATTGTAAAATTGGTATAACTATTGTATAACTAGGATATTAAAAATTTAAAATAATATATTTTAAAATATTATTTTTTGAATTTAAATAAAGTGAAATTCGAAGAAATTTTAATATTAATTTTTAAATATTTTACTTATTCATTTTAATTTAAAAATTTATATTTAATAAAGTAATCCTTTAAATTTTAAAAAATATAAATCATTCCGGAGTAACTAGTTGAATTACTCAGCACAATTAATATATTTGTTATCAATTGTTGTTTATATATTTGGCTTAAATATTTTCAACTTTATTTTAACGTTAATTTAAGACAATACTCATTATTAATTATTTATATTAATATATTTAAAAAAATTAAATTATTATATATTAGAAATTTTGGTTGCGATTAGAAGACAATGATTAATGTCTTGGAACTGATGTTGAGTTTGCGTTTGGATTATCATTTATTAAACCCAGAGATTGATAAGGGGGGAGATCAGGCAAAAATCCTCTCCATGGTTTCGAAAATTTATATTTATCCCCCCTTAGCATTTGGTCCGAGAAAAGGCGGCCGGCAAATTTTTTGGATTTTTTGCCCAAAATTAGAAAATTTTTCTTAAATTGGTGCTAAATCCGGTTAAAATCCAGTTAATTTAACTAAAATTAGGTTAAATCCAGTTTAAATCTAGTTAAATTAGGCAAAGTTTTATCATAAATATATAGGTTTTTTGAGCGTTTTTGAAAAAATCCCCTCCCTAATCCCCCCTAGGTTTTTGGCCAAAATTTTGAAAAAAATCTCTCCCTTGATCCCTCCTGGATCGGCCGACCTTCTCGATCTCTGATTAAACCAAATAAACTTTATACTGATTTAGACATTGAATTCAATAAATGTGTGATTAAAATGTAGATTAAATGGGTATACACTCAAGTCTCTATAAATTCACACTGTTTGGACCGAGTTTTAAAAATTTATATTATATGATTTGTTTTACAATATTAGTGTAAAATTAAAAATAAAAAGATGTGAAATTAGGCCTATTCATTAACATTGATCCCAAAATGTTACAAATTACACATAGAATAGTATTGCATATTTGTATGTTCAATTTATTGTTAGAATATATTCTTGTTACCGTATATGGTAAAAGGCATTAGTAAGTAAAACATTATTTTTTTAATACATATATATTAAAATAATTAAAAATTAATAAAATTGTATATATTAAATTTTTATAGTTTATAATAAAACAATTAATTTTTAGTATATTATAAATATTAATTTTTTCGTTAGTTTCAGCAATAAATCTAATTAAATTAAATTGGATTAAAATGTATTGTTTTGTATAAAATAAACGATCCAATCGACATAATAAGACACGCGAACGTAAAATGCCCTATTTGGAAGTGCTGATGTACTCACACCTATCAATACACCTATGCCGTTTAAGTATTGAATTAGCGGACCACCAGAATCAATATAAATTATTATAAATTTTATTATAAACAGTCAATAAATGTATTCATTAAATATAAATTAAATTTTTTATTTTTCTATATTTTTATAATAACAAATTTTTATGTATGTTTTCCTGTTTTCACAAATTTATGTTAATTTACGCAAAATTTAACCAAAAATATTTAGACTCAATTATGAAAATGGAGAAACAAATCAATGACTTGTTTGATCAAATGCGTGTAAAAGAAAAAATAAAAAATTGTTAAATTAATTATATACTTTAGCATAGGTCCCAAAATGGCCATAATTATATGTGAAATTAAGCAGTTTGTAAGATTATAAAGTGTGATTTTAGAAAGGTATTACTGTATAGTTAATAATAGATTATTTAAACCATTTATGTTAGAAATGTTTATTATACCAATAGATAGCAATATTAAAATACATAGTTTTTATTAATTAACAATTTGATAAAATAATGATTTTTATAAAATTTAATTGTAAACCAGATTTTTATTTTAATATAAAATTTAATAAATGGTAAAACTAAAAAAATTATAAAGATTTGTGTGTATTTATGATAGTTCTATCAATACACGGTCAAATTAATTTTATTAATAACCATATATGCTACATCTATTAATATAAAGTTTATTTATTTTTAATTAAAAACTATATATGCTAGCTATATAGCTATATAGAGCTAATTTTGTTCATTATTATTATTATATGTTTAGCTATAATAATCTATGTTTAAAAATCTAAATTCTTATAATTTGCAACATTCTTTTATAAACCCATTAATAATAAAAAGTAAATTTATTTCTGCTGTTAATAAAAAGTAATAATTTATTTATTTGTTAATAAACAACAAATAAAAAAATTTTAATTAGCGAATTGATTTATTTATCTTTATTAATGGCTAGCATTTACGAAATTTTGTTATTTTTCTTTAAAAGTAATTTAATTTAAAAATATTTCTTAGATGATAGTTTTGAGATTTAATATTTATTCTATTGTAAAAAATACTTACACCTTGAATAATTGTTCCAGTGTTATTTGGTGTTTGATAAACATCAATTGTTTTATCCCTATTTAGATTTATATATGAAATCTGTACCCAACCAATTTGTACTGGTCCAATTAATGGTTGACTTGAATTGAGATTGCCAAAACCAGCAGTTAAAGCAAACTCATCCTCGTTGTTAATAATCATTGATTTCGGTAAACAAATTGAATTAATTTTGCGATATTTGCCAACACTTTGAAAGTCAATTGTTTTATTTAATTGAATTAATGCAATATCATCCCATCCTCCAGAATTTTGGTTATAATTAGGATTTATTATATATTGTTTTGACTCAAATATTTCTTGATTGCTTTCATTAGTATTAATTAATTTGAGATATACTTTGATTTTCTCAATTGTACTATCTGCATAACTTTATTTAATATTATTTAAATATATGTTAAATTTCTTCACAAATAACATGTTAGATAATTGTATTAATTTTATTTGTTTAAATAACTCTAATTATTACCCAATTGTGTAATTGCAGATTGAGTTGGAGTTTGTCACAAAAGTTTATAATAAAATTTATTGTGATAAAAAAAATTTTCAAAAGTACATAGTCCAATATTTCATTTATTTTACAGATTACTTAGTTTAAATTAAGAACTTTAAATTCCTTAAATTTAAAACAATTAAAAATACTAAAAAACAAAATATGTGAAAAACAAAACTTGTTAACATATCTTAATCTATTTTTATTTGGAATTTTTTTTATATGACATTAATTTTTAACACATGAGACAAACGCCAATTCAATCTAAGGGTACAAATCATCAGTAGTTACTTTGATGATTACTATGGCAAAAATTAATATAACTATATTTACTTAATAGATTTCTTGTAATTGTCATTTTAACAATTTTTGTATTATTTTATAAAAATTAGATTAATTAAGGAAATTAATGTTAGATTTTAACATAATATAAAATTTTATTTGTATTTTTATTTTTAAGATAAATTTATAATATTTAATATATAATAACTTACAAAAAACAGTGAGCTGCAGTTATTATCCAATTATTATTTATTATTGATCCAGTACATAGGCTTGCAAAAGATGATTTACTAAACATTATTTTAATTTATTTTAATCAATTATATTAATTATAATTAATTTTTGGTAATTAATTTATTATAACTTATTATAAGATAATTGTTTTAAATTTAAAATCAATCGATACTCTCATATCATAGTCTATGAATTGTGGATTATATTTGCTCTTGTAACATAATTTTTTAAAACATTTTATGTTAAATATGTGTTATTGTAAACACATGAATTCTTATCTCTATTTATTCATATTAATATTTTTAAATTTTAAGTTTTAATTTCTAATGTTTTTTTCAAAAGTTTTCTATTAAAATTAACTTTTTTAATCGTTATTTTCCAATTATTAAGTACATGCACACATACTTCTGGGTATAAGTACATAAATCTTAAATTCATTTTATATGTGCATGTACTAATAAGTCAGGTAATACAATATATAGTTTACCTATAGTTTTGCCTATCAGCCTTCTTCCATCAAACGCTGCTTGTTTATTAACAGCATAAATCTAATTTTTTTTAATAAAAATAAAAAATAAGGAAAAAAATATTAAAGTTATTTATAAATATTGGAAAAATTAAATCTTTTTATTAACCAAAAATTATTGCATACTAGTAATTAAAATTGGCTAAATATTTAAGCGCAAACTATTAATATAGAGAAACAAATTTTATTAATAAACAAACTAATGTCCACATGTCTTTGCAATATAATAAATATATTTTAAAAATACAAAATATTATTGTAAACTCTCTTGGAAACCCAGTTTAAAAACTTTCTTATTCTTAGTAAATTGATCAAAAAAAAATTTACGCAAAAATAAATTGGAAACGGAGATTAAATTAATTTTTAAAAATTGGAATTTTGGCCAAATTTCTATTGAAGTCAGAACTTTAATATTAAATAACTCGAAAACTAAATTGTTTTAAAATATAGTTTCAACGTTAAAAAGTTGTCTTTTGATGAGATCTATAATACTGGTATAATGAATCCCTCTTTAAAAATATCGATAAAAATACTTTATATATATACTTTTTGAAAAATATATGTAAAAATGTAATTTTAATATAACAATTTTTGAATTTCCACGTTAATATTTTTGACATATTAAAAATCTTAAATTTTTCTGTGTTTTTAAAATATTTAATTATACAGATCTTAATTCAAATTTGTAGATTTATTTATTATTTAATAGTATAAATTCAAAAAACATAAATTATATCTTAAATTAACATACTCAGAATTTCTTTTCACTATAACAATGATTTGAACTAGCCAGGGCATTTCACCTTTCATTAGATTTCTTCCATTTTTAATTTGAGATAACATATTGTTTTGTTTGTGCCTTAGATTTTTAAAAAGTTATAAGTAAAATGCAAAATGCTTTTGTTAATATTTTACATAATTAAACAATTAATAATAATAATATCCAAACAAAATTTTTGGTATTAAATTAGTTATGCGTATGTTATGATTTATATATTAAACATTTTTAAGAAGTATTTTAACAAATAACTAGTTATAGAAATTGTTTGAAAATGTATTTGATACTATAAAATAATAAATATTATTTGTCTAACTCTATATCTAATTATTTTATTAATAAATTATAAAATTATATACAGTAAAACTAAAATAAATACCATTTAAAACAAGTCGTATCCATAAGCCGTGATTCACGACCTATACCGCAGTTCTCAGTCGTTACGTTTGGATAGATTTCAATTTGAATATGATTTCCATTAGAAATCATAAACAAACCTAAAACTTTTTATTAAAAAATAAATCAAAATTTATAATATATTTAAGCATATTTTTAATTATAATGTTTAAAGTAATTTAAATTTAATTTATTATAAATTAATAATTATATATTGTTAAGAATAAAAATTTTATCTGTTATTTAATATCATTTTAGATTATATTGATATATAATATAAATGCGTAATTTAATATGATTAATATTTATACATACATTAATATATTAATACATTTCATATTTTACATATATAGTATATATACACAGTATATACAAAAGTTGTCAGAAATATAATTTTTACACTTTCTTAATTAAATTAAAAATGCTAAGTTATATCAATTTTATAAAATTTTAATTTTTTTTATATTGTAGCATAATGAAATTATTTTAACAAAAACTATCTAGATTATAAAAAAATTAAAATTGTTAAATTTGTAACAATTTAAAATATAATTAATAAATGTTTTTTTATTATTAAAATTTATAACCTTAACTTTAATAATAATGTAATGTTTGCTATGCATACATTTTAAACATTATTGTTTAGATTTAAACAAATAAATTTATATACAGTATACTCCGCATAAAATTACTCCGCTTAGAATCACACTCGGTTATAATTAGGCCCCTTCAAACGTTCCATAAAATGATATGCGCGTCAAAAGTCGGGAGTATCAAAATACAGAACATATATATGAATATACATTGAGAAACAAATATACATTAAAATAAAACACAAAATAACGATTAAACATATACTACTAACCGGTCATTTACAAACACCTGCGTTCAGATAACACAAATTCCAAAAGTCTAATGATATGAATCATATCATATGATAAGCAATACATTTTATCGTTTGTTTTTCATATACAGTACTTTATTAATACTTTGATTTTAATTAGTGTTTTGTTTAAAGTAATTAAAAGCAAAAATTATTATTTTAAACTGAAAACAATTTAATAAAATTAATTTTAAGTAAAAATAAGTGTTTTGTCCAAATGTGAAAATAATTATTATTTGGAATTTAATTGCGATTTAAAATAAATTAATAGAAAAATTATTTTAAGTGAAAATAATACTATTTATAAACTTTTTTACATCATCTTAAACTGTTTGCTGAATGCAATACTTGACTCAAATTAATTTGAATTATACTTTTAATGAAGAAGAATACGGATAATTGCATTTAAAAATTTTTTTTAACGTATTTGTTTCTATTTGTATGATACTCCCGACTTTTGCCGCGCATATCATTTTATGGAACGTTTGAAGGGGCCTAGTTATAATCACTGCATATGAAAAACTCCAAAAGTTACAAATAGTATTATTAATGCATTGGTTATAATCATTTTTGGCTATAATCACTTAATTTACCATGCAACAACGTAGTGATTATAAACGGGGTATAATGTAATTATAATTTCAAAATATTACTGTTTAGTTTGATTATAAATTATTTTGATAATTTAAATTGTTTATTACATAAAATAATTTGATACGTGTAATTCTAGTTTTGTTAAACTTAATCCAGGACAATTTTATCCAATACTACAATGCTGAAAATGCAATATGTGTTACTCATACAAATTAGAAATATTTGTATTATTTTTTAATTTTTATAATGCTTCTGGGAAACAATTTTTGGGTTTTTTAAATTATAATTACTGTTAATATTTTAAAATACTAATAATAAAAGATGGTTTATTTAAAAATAGATACTGTTTAATTTGTATAAGTAACAAATATTGCATTTTTAGCTATGCATTTGTTTTGGTTAATATTGTTCTAAGTCAAATTTTCACAAATTAAAATTAAACAATTTTTATATTTAAAATTTTTATAAACAAGTTAAATTTTATAGTAAAAAATTTAGCTTGTTGCAAAATAAAATTTAAAAAACTTTTTATATTTTATGCTTCCAATTATCAAATAATTGCAAAAATATTTTAAAATTAATTTAAGCAATTTTGAATAAATTAAAGCTTAACTTTAGCGATAATTTTTGCGACGGCCGTTTGTATATATGTTACATGCCTATAGAGTCATTACATGCTTAAAATTTAAGTTTATATTTATTTGTAAGTAATGACTGCAATAAGCTGTCATTAGAATGGGTTTTGAACCCAACTCTAAATTATATAAGAAATGTATTTTCTATTTTTTCATTCATTCATGATGTGCATTCATTCATTATGTTTTATGCATTCAGATCTGTATATTATATTCATTGTTGTCTTAACCTAATAGAATGTATATAAAGAGAAATAAAAGTATTTAAAAGTTTATTTATATTTTAATTAATGTTTACATTATATATAAATTGAATAAAGTGTTCAGTTGTTGAGAGGAATCCTTTCTCTCGACAACCAGTGAGTGCTCACTATTATAGAGAGCACTAGGATGAAAATATAAGCCGAAGACGGAACCACTCCTCCACCAAATGGATATGACTTACACTCTCAACATACACTACAAACACTCGATTCACACACAGGGAGAGTCACTACCGGAACCGGAAGAGAGAGTTGGCGAAAGGACTCTCCCGGCATACGACATCTGGCGCCCAACCGTATCGAACGTTTTGTCACGACCTACCACCCAGGAACAGCTGACGAATAGTTTAAACTAAAATTTTAATTTAATTTATGTTTTGTTTATATTTTGTTATTTTTGATTTAATTTAATTTTATGCATATTATCGTGATTATATCATATAATTTATTTTGATTTTGATATTTATTTAAATAATTTAATTATAATTTTGTTAATAATTGAGCAGAAATTTGAATTATTTTTTATAGATTGAGTAATTTTTGTGACTAATTAAAAATTATAAGTAGTTTTGGGGAAATTATTAGTTAAAGCAGAGTTAAGTTAAAAATAGAATTAGAATTATTATAAGAGTTAAAGGAATTTTCATTTCATTGTTAGGGTAAGCCTCATATATGATCACCAATTTAGAGTAAAGGGTAAGCCTCCCCAGTCGAGCACCAGTCAGGGCCACAGAGAACAGTACAGATTAACGGTAAGCCAGAAACCCGATATTTTATTCATTTTTTATAAATTATTTAGTTCTGACCAATAATTCCGGAGATTATTAGAAAGTTTAAGTTTTATTTTTTTCAAGATTCGAAATAATTGATTTTTTTTGCTTAATTATGAGTAATTGTTTGATTTGTATTAATTTAATTTAAATATTTTGTTTGATTTTCGCATAATTTGATTTAATTGTTTAATTAATTTTCAATTTGTTGTTATTTTGTTTAATTTATTGTAATTTATTCAAATTTTGACTAATTTTTTAAATTAACCAGAAATTTTGGGTGAGGTGATGTTACATGCCTATAGAGTCATTACATGTTTAAAGTTTAAGTTTATATTTATTTGTGAGTAATGATTGAAATAAGCTGTTATCAGAATGGGTTTTGAACCCAACTCTAAACTATATAAGAAATGTATTTTCTATTTATTCATTCATTCATGATGTGCATTCATTTATTATGTTTTATGCATTCAGATCTGTATATTATATTCATTGATGTCTTAACCTAATAGAGTGTATATAAAGAAAAATAAAAGTATTTAAAATTTTATTTATATTTCAATTAATGTCTACATTATATATAAAGTGGATAAAGTGTTTAGTTGTTGAGAGGAACCCTTCCTCTCGACAACCAGTGAGTGCTCACTATTTGCGAGAGCACTAGGAGGAAAATATAAGCCGGAGATGGAACCACTCCTCCACCAAATGGATATATACTACAAACACTCTTAACATACACCGGGAAAGCCATAACCGAAACCGGACGACAGGTTTGGCGGATGGACTCGCCCGGCATATGACATATATAAAAGATTTATTAACCAAAATTTTTTTCTTAATTTTCAAAATTGGGATTTATCCCCCACCCCTTTAGCATTTAATTCGCGAAAAGATACCTCTCCTCAACTTTTTCTCGGCCGCAAATTTTTTGGGTTTTATGACCAAAATTAGTAACCTTTTCCTAAATTGGTGCTAAATGCGGTTTAAATCCAGCTAATTATTTCATCCAGCTAAACATGTTTTTAAAAACGAAAATAAAAACTAATTTTCTACTAAATTAGAGGTTTAAAGCAAATATTTTTGATAATACTAATAAATTTTAAAATTTAAATATTAGAACAAAATTAAAAACATTTCAAAAGAAATGAAAAAAAAAATCATGTAATTAAAGTAACGTATTTTGTATTAAAAAATTTTCATGGATTACAACTTATTTATTATTTTTAAAAAAGTTAATTGATATTAAATTATGGAAAATTATAATTTGAGTAACTCTTAGCCATAATCTCATTGTGAGGAATGGTTTCTATTTTGGAGCAATATCTCTGGTTCTCTTGAGTGAGTTCTGCCAACTGTTCCATCAAATCAACTATTTTTCTATTTTTTGCTTCCATTAAGTGATTATAATTTCTGTTTTTCTGCAGATTTAGTTGAATTCCTTTAGCTCTTTGCGCATAAACACGAGTATTGTGTGTCTAAACTCATAGTCTAAACTCGAGGGACTGTTTTGCTATAAAATATATTAATTAATAATTGAATTAAATTTGAAATAATGTTAAACATATTGTTTGGACTAATAATTGAGTCAATACTCACGAAACAGTGGTTATCATAAAGTTTTGACAATTGCCTCATAAAGAGTCTCGCAATAGAAAAGTCAGAGTCGCAATATGAAATATAACTGCATTTGCCTTTCGGGTCACTCGATACGAGGGCAGAGATGCAGTTCCCTAAAGCCTATAATGATTTGGTATAATTCCCGCCCTTTCTCTCTCAACACTTTTGCTGCAATTATCTTTGTAGGCATTACTCGCTCTTTCACTTCCGGCCAATCAATTAAAGACATTTTCGAGACTTGAATCGACATCTCGTGAGCGGAAGAGAAGTCTTGTTTCTTCGCAGATAAGTAAAATATTGCGTGACTTCGAGACCACTCGGCGTTAGAGTCTGTCGAGTGTTGTCTGCAATTGCGGTTCCCGTTCTCTAACATTTCGAGCAAATGATTTGCGTTTTTCGGCTGATGGACCAAAAGGTTATTTACCACAACTCCGCGTCGACTGTTTTCATGAACGGCCAGTGCTTTGCCGGACGTCGAGTCGAGTAAATCGAAAACAAATTCGTTGTATCGAAGTAAGAAATTTTTATTCTTCAAACTTCGCTTCTAATTGTTTCAACAAATCCAAAGTCGTAAAGAATATGATCCGCGGGTTATCGTTCGCGCCCAACATTGTATATGTTTTGCCGGAACCGTTGGCGCCGTAAGCAAAGACCGAACAGTTATAGCCATTTAATAGCGACTCAATAAACTTTTGGTCGAAAGTTTAAATATATGAATGTTGTCGAAGTTGTAGTCAAAGACCCAATCAAAGACAAGCTGGAAGTTCTTATTGGGTCGACACCTCTTCCGGTGATATACGTACTGGTCATCAGTGGTCTGATTGTTGTCCAATTTGATCGGATCAAAAACAATCAGTTGATTATCGATTACATCAATCAACTCTTTTCGCGTTCATTAAGCGCTCGAACTTTGACGTAAACTCGCGTTCGATTGGTTGCCGACTCGCTCTGATTTGTCGTCGGTTCCAACCATTTGGACGATTGTTTGGCAGGCGTTTCCTCTTCGGACTCCTTTTCGATTGACATTTGTTTAGATTACGTTCGGACTTTGACTTCGGTTTGGGTTTCATAGACTTAGCCGATGTTTGCGTCAGTTTTTCTTTAATTTCATTTATTTTACTTCTGTTTTGCTATTCTTTTTTGACGACTGGATATGTATATAGAAAACCACTTCTTGTCTTTATTTTATTAAGTTTATCTTATTTTGATCTTAATTTCTAATTATTTGAATAAAAAAACTTTTGATTTGTGAATGACTTACTTATTAATAAATTTAGACTTAATTCACATTTTATTCAAAGCCGCTATTATCCAATTGTTTAACTTTATTTATAATATTATTTAATTTAGAAATATAAATCCAAACAGAACAGTTAAAAAAGTTCAGATAATCTGTAAATTATTTTTTATTAAATTTTAAATAACTTTTAAAATAAAACAAATTTTTATTAACATGTTGACAATAATCATACACTCACTATGAGCCCGGGTTTATTGCTCACGGCTTTAAGAAAGTTAATTACTGTTTTTGAAACATTCAAAGCAATTAAAGAATAATTATATTGTTTTTAGTCGCAATTGGGGGCTTTAAGGGGTTTTTTGGCGGTAAACTTAAAATTGAAAAAAATGCAATTTTAGCTTTTATGAATGATTGGCATTGTAAAAACTATTTAAAATAACTAGAAATATAATTTTTAAACAAAAGAAATTAAAATAGTAATTTTTCATTAAATGGCAAGCATTTTATATATGATATATAAAGAAATCTTATATTGCTATGTATAAACATTACTGTCAAAAAACCCCATAAAGCCCCCAAATGCTGCTAAAATCAATAAAGTTAGTTTTTAATTTCTTTGATGGTTTCAAAAACAGTAATTAATTTTTTTAAAGCCATGAGCAATAAACCTGTACTCATGGTTAGTAGATACGTTTTTACTCAGTAGATGTCGCTACACAACAAATAATAAATTTTGAAATAACTATTATTTTATAAATCGTTTAATCAGTTAATAAATAAGTTGTATTTTAACTAAACATATCTATAATATTATTTAAGTTATTAAACAAAATATTTTATATTAAGTTATAAATTATAACACTTTATACTATAGTTAGAAATAAATTTTATTTTCCAAAAACAATAGATTAGATAAATATTATCAATCGGTTGTCATAATTACAAAATTAGTTTTTAAGAAGAAATAATTATTTATTACATAGTCCTAAGTGGTAAAAATTGTTATATTATTTAATAAATAGTTTTACGTTTTAAAAGCAATTAATTTATAAAAATTCTTTAATAATAAAAATAATTGTGTTTTTAGAACTTTTTAATATAATTTAAAATATAGAACAGTAAATTACTAATAAGTTATTATTTAATAAAATAGTTAATAAATTTAGAACTTTTAAAACTAGTTTTACAAATAATAAATAAAATATAATATTTATCACAATTTTATTCAATTAATATAATCTAATCTATTCTTTGACTTATATTTTGTATTTGAAACGTAATTCAAACAAAGAGTTCAGTAAAAATACAATTGTGTAATTAATAAAATAATTTAAATATATTTCTAAAAATTTTTATTTTTTATTGTATAAAATGTCAGTTTTAGATAAATTTAAAATTTGTGATAATATTTCCGAAAATATTAAAAATAATATTAAAATATTTCATATTTTCAATCAAAGTTACAATAATAATAAAAGTATAATATTTATTACAAACGACGACATAGTGTTTGGTTTCGGTGATAATACTTTCGGTGGTTTGGGTTTAGGCAATATTAATCACGTGAATAATGAACCGAAAATTATAACTGAATTATGTGAACAAAAGATTAAAGAATTCTATTTTGGATTCAATTATGTGTTAGCTCTGAATGAGAAGAATGAAGTGTTTGGTTGGGGAGAGAATAATATGGGACAGTTGGGTAGAGGATATATAAGTAAATATAATGATTATATGAAACCGGAAAAGATTACTTATTTTAGTGATAAAAATATTCAAATAATTCAAATAAGTTGTGGCAATAGACACTCTCTGGCCCTTTCATCCTCGGGTCAAGTCTATGGTTTGGGTAATAACAGTGACGGACAAATTGGTTGCGGAGTTAGAGATAAAGAGAATATTTCGACTCCAATTGAATTGGAATTTCCATCAAATATTAAAATGCACTCAATTTGTTGTGTTTGGAATAGTTCATATGTAGTGACCAGTAATGGATTGGTCTATAGTTGGGGTTATAATGATGAGAACCAATTGGGTCATCAAATTAATAAAGATGAAACTGTTTATAAACCGAAATTAATTGATTTAAATAATAATATAATCAAAGTTTGTGCCACTCCTTATAATACATATTTTCTAACAAATTACGGATTTATTTATTTTTGCGGTCAATATGGCAGAAGATATCAAATATTACCAAAAATACTAAATAATAATAAATACGATTCAATACATATATGCTATTTATTTAGTTCAACTTTTAATTATAATATTTGTGTTGTTTATAATAATGAAATCTATTTACTGGTATATAATAAATTTGAAAAAACAATTTATAATAATTTATTTGATTATTATTGTGGAAAATATCAAATAACTTATAAAACAATTCATATTACTTTACAAACTGAACAAGTCGAAATAATAAGAAATGAGAATGAACCAGCAGGATGTAAAGATAAATTACAATTTATTTAAATATTACAAAAATTAACAGTTTAAAGTTTAATAATACTAATTTTTCTAACAGGGCGAAAAAAGTTGAAAACTGAAAATAAGATTAAGGAAGTTAATTCAATTGTTTCAAGTGATGGCACATATGATAATCAGTTTGATCAAATGGATAAAATTGGATCGGGTAGTTTTGGTAATGTTTATAAAGTTAAGGACAGATTAGATAACAAGTTGTATGCAATTAAGAAAATGACGCTTAAAAGTTAGTATAAAAAATAATTATTTAATTTAAATAAAAATTTTTGTTTTAATTTAGGAAAAGTTAAAAAATATTTGTTTAAAGAAATAGAAAATTTTGCAAAAATTAAAGGCGAATCTGTTGTCACTTACAAGACTTCATGGATTGAGAATAATAATTGTATTTACATTCAAATGGAGTTATGTTCCGATGATTTGAAAAATATAATCACTTCTAAAGCCGAAGCATTTGGCCGACAATTATCGGAACCAATGCTTACAATCGAATACTACATATCGTGTGAATTATTTAA
>JAQFXP010002187.1:0-16035 GCA_034693685.1 Belba bartosi
TACTATATAGCAGAGTTCTTATACCTAGTACAACTTTTAATTAAATTTTTGAGCGCAAAATTTAAACATTTCCCATCACTACACATTACAAACATTCGCTAAAAAAACGTTTAGTCTTTAGACTATATAGAAATCAATTAAATATTTACAAATATTTTTAGATTTTTATCACTCAATCAAACTTTAATTTTTAAAAATTACAGTTTTTAATGAATATAAATTACACTAGGGATGGTTTTAGGGAGAAGTATATAATTTGAGCTTAATAGAAATAAAACTAAATTAAACTTAAAAATGAACTAATTTAATATGTTTAATTTAATTATTTTAATTTTAATCAAAAAAATAAACTAGAAAATCAAAATTTTTAAAACACAAAACTCCCTAAAACTGATTCTATTGCTTATTTATGCAGAAATTACAAATTTGCACAATAGATGGAAATATGTGTTTCGGTAAGATATTATAATGTCAGCGCGTCGTTTAAATCGTTATTTAATTAATAATTTATATAAAAACAATTAAACTAAAAATTAAAAATTCTCTTTTTATTTGATATTTAAAACTGTTATTAAATGTAATTTTTAATATTGTTTTAAATTTTAGAATATTTTAATTTTTAGTGCAACCGATGTCTGGCGATTTAGAACAATTTGTTTGTAATTTCATTAATTGTAAAAAAAATTTACTCAAAAAAATCAATTAGTTTTTCACAAATAAATACATTTGAAAATCAAATCATTTGTTTGTAATTTTAATAATTGAGGAAATGTTTTACTTATAAATAGATATGTAAAAAAGATTATTTTTGCAATCATGGTATCCTTCTAGATGATAGGGCTAAACATTTGTTAATAATTTACTTAAATAAATAGTACTTTAGAGAATAATGCTGCTAAATAAATTAATATCGAATATATTGAGGCGAATTGCTTTACAGAGTTGAATAAAATTATGTCTAATTTTATAATCTGTACTTTTATAAGCGCATACATGACTCTAATCGCGATTATAACTGTCATATCGCGATTCATATCACTAAACTGTATTTGTTTAATTTACACAAATTACTCTGTATGCGTATATACCCTAAATCTAAGTCGTATAAATATAGACTTATATTTCCCCTTTTTACAATAAACTAATGTACTAGCTGGGTGAACTTTTATTACTGTATACGTAGTTAAGATGTTAATTCATAAAATTCATGTCAAATAAAACATAATTTTAAACTTTTTTTACATTTATAATATTGATATTTAGACGTGGCAACATTTCATAGTTCAAAAGAGTGAATTAAAACTTTAAATGTTTACTAAACATACAAAAACAGTGTATTTGAATAGGCCTAAGACTGATCTTGCAGATATATTGTTTTTGTATGTTTAACAAATGGTATAATAGTTAACATACATTTTATTCTGTGGCCACCTCTGTTGGTATTTGTGTAAATCTATGCAAATAAACAATTAATATTAAAATAAAAATTATTTTATTGTAACTTAAGTTATGAACTAATTAGCTAGAAGTTTTATTGTAAGAATGCTAAGCAACGTCTCTATATTTAGGGCTATTAGCCCTATTGTACTTGACAGTGCCCTAAATGTATGCTTAGTTGTTCTACAGTTGCTGTTCAGTTGCAAAAGTAGTCCCCTCTCAGTCGCTATACAGCAATCATTAGTTTCATTAATTGTATTGTGTAAATGAATCAAATAGAATTAAATCTAATTGTTATTTAATTCGTTTGTGTACTCATTCCCGACACAACTCTCGTCAATGCAGGAGAACTGGTCTCACAGCAGCGCGATTTAACTAAAAACACAATCACTTCTTAGCGCCGGCAACAACACATTCGCACCGATTGTATATCCCGATACCGCCAGCGCTATCACAGGACAGATAACCTGAAGTCGCTGTCGTAATCACGTAACGCTCCCAAAATTCGACCGTCACAATATTAATATCAAAAATCGTAACATTAAAAATTGTATTATTAATACGATTCAATACTGCAATTTTCGATATTATTTTTGATATTACGATTTTTAACTTTGCTATTTTTACTTTTAATAATAATACATTTCTTTGTGTTTCTAAAACATTACATAATCCAAATTTGCATTTTAATTATAATTAATAAAACAATATTTATTTAAATTTTACATTTTTATAAACATTTTGCACATTTAGTGTTGTCTCTGTTGTTCTCTCAACGAACAGATAATTGGAAATTTGAAAGCATAAGACGACTCGACCCAAGGCTTACATACGATTCGGTGTCGGAAAACATGTTTATTTGGGCGAAAAGTTAGCGATCGCTCAATTATTGCTAGTATTGGTTTGGTTTCTAAAGTAAATTACCGATTATTTTTTAATATAACATAATTAACCTATTATTAAATAAATATTTATTATTAAAATATATATATATATATAAATTTATGTAAATTTTAATATTTATTAATAAAGCATTGAAAAATAGATAATTAAATTACCCATTTTAGGCATCTAAACTAGTTGTGCTCAAAATTGGCTTCCGGAGTCATTTTAGTACTTCAATGCATTACGTTTTTAAATAAACTTTATTGCTTTTTATATACAATATTACAATAATAGTAGAATAGACAAAATAGACAAATAACAAGATGCAACCAGAAATTAATATTTAAAAATGCAAAAAAATAGTATAACCAATCTAAATAACTATTTTATTACATTGAATAATAACATAATTAAAACAGAAATACAATTAAATTAATGCAAACTTATAATTAAATTGATTGGAATTTAATTGGAAATCAATTTAAATATTGATTCAATAGAAATCAAAATAATTTGCATTCAATTGGATTTAAATACAATTTGCATTCAATTGTTTTTGCAAATAATTAATAGCTATTTATCACTAATTTAGAGTCAAATCAATTAAATTATGGCAATTTATTAGTAAATACTTATTTGTTAATATTGTTGTTAAAAATGTTTGTTTGTATTTCAATCTATGGGGTAAAAAAGTGTCTTTAATTTAAATTGATTGCTATGTATGGCTTTTCTGAGATTAACAAGATAAAAAGATAATGTGTAGAAGCATAACGCGTCTATTTTGAATATGAAAGCTTCTAATCTAAACCATCAAAACAGACTCTTAAATAGATGTTATAAAATACTTATCATTAGTATTTTCAATTAATTTTACTGATATTCAGATATTTCCAAACGTGTCCTAATAGGACACATAAATCTACATATATGTTGATATAAGCCAAATATCAAAGTTTGACGGTTTTGTTATACAAATAAATACCCTAATACCCCACATATAGCGGCAAGTTGACCTTGTAGGTTTTTGCAGATATATTGTATTTGTATGTTTAACAAATGATATAAAAGCTAACAAACATTTTGATTTCTTATCTAATGGCCATTTTTGATTTTAACTGTTTTGTATTATTCTTATTATAAACTTACACGATATTTAATAGTTTTGATGTTTGCTGCAAAATATTATTTAGCAATATGATAAAAATGCGTTTTAAAATATAATTAAGTTTTGAGTATAATATTATAAATAAAAATAAAAATTTATATTGAAATGCAGTAATGCATATGATTATTTCTTTCAATAGGCTGTTGGTACAAGTATATTTTAATTTTAATTAATTTTATTATCTAATTATTCTTTTCAAGAAATAATAATTAATATTAAATTATCATATCTTTATTAATAATATCACGTAATATTTATATTTATACAGTTCAGATGCATTTCATTTCATTTTATTGGTTCGGAAAACTGGAAAAGTGGTAAACATGGCTTTTAATAAAAAAAATTATTATTTTAAAAACAACATTTTTGCTATAATATATGTATATTTTTGCTTTAGATGTCTTAATTTTTAACAATTTATAATTTTTATAAATTTGCATTATTATCAAAAATATTTGCTTTAAATTTATAATTAATTACAAGTTTAAACTTTATAATTTATTTATTAAAACATTGCAAAATTGTAAAATATTTTATAAAAAATGAGTCGAAATTTTATGATTAAAATAAACTATTTTGTATTTAAAGTATTTCTTTTAATTATATTTAATTTATTGTTTAAAATTATAAAGAAACGTTGATTGGAATTAAATTTTTTGTTAAAAAAATTTCAAAATAACCATAGTAATTTTTTTAAATTATTCATAAAGTTCTTAAAATAATAATTAATTAAATATATTAAATAAATTAAACAAAAATAATTTAATTAAATTATTGAGAAAAATTTATTCATTATATTTAAAATTAATTATTTTAAACAAATTAGAATAAATATAAAAAATATAAGTATATACGGTAAATTTTATTAAATAATAATAAATTTGTTAAACTTAACTTAAAATGTAATTAAATATTTATAAAAATAATAATTTAATTACAATTATTCAGATTAAAAAACACAAGTATAATTATACTGCAAATTTATAAAATATTAAAAATTACGACATTTAAAGCAAAAATATATATGTATTATGGTAAAAATTCTGTTTTTTGAAAAATTAATTTTTTTTATTAAAGTTCACGTTTACCACTTTTCCTGTTTTAAAGCCCAGTTTAATTGAAAGTAATGGAGCTGAGCTGTATAAATATAAATATTATGAAATATTATTACCAAAGCCCGGATTGACGGAAAAAATCATAAATACCCAGTAATAAATACGAACAGTTTTTCAAAAAAGTTTTTTTAAATGTTATTTTTTAATTTTATTAATTTATCTTCAAATTTTAAATTAAACTTATTAAATTATTAATTTGAAAATTATTAAAATAAACAAATAAATTAAAAAATTATAAGTTATAAAATATAAGTTTATATAACATTGTTTTTAGTCAAAAATTTTTAATAATTTGCAAAATATTAAAGGTTTTCCATTAGTTTAATAACGATAAATACTAAATGCTTATCTTTTAATCAGTTAAATGTTTGTTATATTGATTGGTATATAATATAAATAATTTCTATAATTTACAGCATTTTATAAAATTTAATTATAGTTATAAACATGAAGATTTTTTTTCGATAATAAATTTAGTAGCGGTTTCCTAAGAATATTAACTTAAAATATATTTACAGATCAATTCTATCTTAAGTTTTTATTTTTAACTTATTATTTATTTATATAGTTTTATAGCAATCAAATTTTTTATCAATTAACTTGAATAATCAAATTATTTATTTTCAGATATAAATAAGTAAAAGTTAATTAATAAAAATATTATAATTATAAAATTAATCAAATAAATAATAAAATAAAAATATAAATCCTAAAATAGAATTAATCTGTGAGTGTATTTTAAGTTAAGGTATTCTTAGGGAACCTCTACTAAACTTATTATCAAAAAAAATCTTTATGGTTATAAACAATAATTTGATTAATGTAAAATAATTAAATTAATTTGTTGAGAATTTATTTATTATTATTTATAATTTATTCACATTATGATTTTTCCGTTCAATCCGGGCTCTAATTATTACTAAAGAAATTATAATTTAAACTTGATTATTATTTTTTGAAAAGAATAATTAGATATTAATATTAATTAAAATTAAAATATACTTGTACCGACAAACTATTGAACGACATAATTAAATTTAATATTTAATTTGTTTTTCAATTGCTTTTATTTATTATAATATATTCTATAATTTATTATATAAATAATTTAAAACGTATTATTATCATATTAATAAATATTGTTTTGCAGTAAACATCAAAACTATTAAATATCATTTAAAGTTTATAATATGAATATTACAAAACAGTTATAATGCTTTTTGTTTTATATTAACTTATTTAATAATAAAATGGTTTAAAATATTAGTCAAATTAATTATCTATTTTAAAATAATATTTGAGTCATAAACAAAAAATTAATACTTTTTGATTTTTGCTGCCTCTAATCTCTAAAAACCGAATATTTAATCTTTAGGTTCGGGATTATATCACTACGCAATTATTCTGCTGAGGTTTAGGTCTTGATTACAGAAAGTATACGCTTTTCATCAGATCAGGTAAGTATTAATTTATTATATAGCTATATGACTACTAAGGTATATGTTAATAGATTCAGAGAGCAATTTATATATGCATTCAATACTTTATTAAATGTATTAATGTAAAATAACTTTGAATTTTTTAAATATATTGATATTAAAAGAAAATAATAGAAAATTTTTAAATAAACAGTCTAAAGTCTATTATTGAAAATGTTCGGGCAGACAGGTAGAATATTTTAATATAAAAATTGTACATTTATTAAATTTCAAAATGCTAAAATAAAATGCATTACATAGTAAATATAGTTCGAAATTCGTTAAAATAAGGTGTGAATTGAAAGTATTACAAAAAAACTACTAATTCAATTTTTATAGCCAATAAAATACATTATATAATAATTCATTTTTTAATATTTAATTGATGCCAAAATATTGTTATCACTGATTTGTTTAATTGTTTTGCAGACATTCTTCTTCAGAGTTTGTGCATGCATTTTGGTTGTAATTTTTTTAATGTTTTACCACATTTTTGAAAATTATTTATATTTTTTGAACAAATTGTTTATAAACTATATCTCCGTTTGCAAAAAAAAATTAAAATTAATTAATTGGTCTGGCCTAAGACACCGATGGACAGTTTCGGTTTTTGTAAACACTACTAACTTCTTTAGTGATGAATTTGTTTTGCAGATATTTACCATTATTTATACTTGCTAAGTCTAACCAAATTAAAAATATAAAATATGGGTGATATTTCTAAATAAATAATTTTAGTCTATTCTTAAGACACTCCTCCATATATACCTCAAACTTAATTTTTTCTAACTTTATGTAAGGCTTAGAGACAGGTATTCCTCCATCTCTGGCCCGGCAGACCATAAAATTTTTCAAATTTAAATTTGTATTTATATCGTACACTATCAAGAACTTAGAAAATATCAATAAAGTGGTAAAATTTAGTTCTCAAGACTTCTTTATAAAAAATTGAAAAGTTGCAATAATATTGAAGTTTGCAATATTTTTATCAATTTTGCAAAACTTTTTTAGCAGTCACTTGTTTTTCAATGTTTTTTATTTTTGTTTTATATCATATTCAGCTAATCTTTGACTATTGTTGTCTTAACAAATGTCTAATATTTTATTTAAAAATAAATTCGATTACCACAAAGTTCGGTAAATTGTGCGCGAGTTTGTCTAATTTTATTAAATTACTTACAATCCATATATTATTTAAAAATATTAAAATACAAGTTTAAAAATGTTATTGTTGATGTAGAAAATATTAATGACGTAAATAGTAATATCAAAAATATAGATGATGTAAATATTAATGTTTAAAATATTATATCAATAATAATATCGTCAAAAATAGTAATGTCAAAAATAGTAATGTCAAAAATAATAATGTCAAAAATAGTAATGTCAAAAATAGTAATGTCAAAAATAGTAATGTCGAAAATAGTAATGTCGAAAATAGTAATGTCGAAAATGGTAATGTCAAAAATAGCAATGAGTAAATAGTAAAATTTCAATATTAAAAAAATTAGTAGGTTGAGATTTGCAATTGTAATTTTTATATTTGCGCGGGCAATGTATCGGATATTGCATTTAATTTGTTGCAATTTTATGGTTGAGTGAGGTGTAGGAGATAGTTTGAGTTTGTGTGCAGTGGAGGCACTGACGATCGAAATAGTTGATCCAGTGTCGATAAAGGGGTTAACGTCTACTCCGTTCAACTGTGTAACGTTTAACAATCTAAAAATTAACAGCCCAGTAAGTTTAAATCGACCGCAGAGTTTGTGATTTTGGATGCGGCCCTAATAGTAGACTGGGGTTGGTTGTTTGTTTGTCGTCGAGTTTTAGGCTGAATCGTCGATTGAATCCTATTTGGGCAATCGTGATGCCAAAGATTAGCATTAATGCCTTGTTGTCAACATATTGTCTCTAATGATTAGGTAGACATTTAGTTAAAAGGTCTGTCATGTCAAATTTTCAAGGCGGGTTTTTCTTAGGGTTATTATTTTATCTTTATAATATTCTTTGATGCTTTTGTTTTTTATGACGTTGTTGGGAAAAGGCGGTCATTGGTAAAACAACACCGTGTCCATATCGTGCAATAAATTAAAATCTTGCTGTCGGCCAGTTGGTTCGACCAAAATAGCATTCAATATCAATGAGAATACGTTGTAGTATTAGTAACAAATGAGGTACTGTAGTATAAGTTTGAGTAACAGTGATGATGTTGGTGACAGATTCACAATCCTGACTATTACGGAAAAGGTGACAAAACATTCCCTTTTTGTTAAATGTGTGGATTGTCACTTGATTTGTAAGAAATGCTCGGCAGAAAATTGTTTCGGCAAGCGTGACCAGTGTGACCAGTAATCTAAGCTGACAGTCGTTGTTTGTCAAGTGTGACAGTTGTCAATTAAAACATCTGCCATTGTGTTTGTTGTAATTCCGACGTTAGACACGTAATTTTGCTCCCGTTGACCATTGGATTTTGCAAACTAAGCACATACAGATCGAATAAAAAAATTTAAAACTTTATTAATAAAATGTAATTAAAAATACATATAGTGTGAGACTGAGGCTCATCTGCTATTGTGTGTGAGTGTGTGAGTATCAAAGAGTTTAGTTTTAACGCTCAGCATTACTTTTTATAGAGTGCTGAGAAGTGTTTTGGAGTTGTGGAAAGTCAGAAATTGGCTATTTTAATATGTCGGGAAAAATGTCCATAATAATAATGAATGCGTATTGATTTATTAAATAATTAGTTCAAGACTTAATATAGTTATTTAATAACAAATTGACATTATCTAATTTTTATGTTTGTGCGGTTCTTAAAATATTGCCGCCAAAACATCAGTTACTGTTGGTGTGTTAAGATTGCAATATATTTTGATTGGTGATTGTCTGGACAAAAGTTTAGAGATGTCTGCAAATATAGTTTAAATATTAAGAACAGATGTTAAAATATAAACAATTTTTAGAAAAGTATTAAATTTAAATTAAACAATTCAAGTTATTTTATTTTCGTCACAAAAGAAAATAATAGAAACTTTTTAAATAATTTTTTTGTGTTTTATTTTGTAGGGGGGGGGGTGGGTTCGGGCAGACAGAAAGGTTTAGTTTAATATACAAATTTTACATTTATTATAATTCTTATTTTAAATTAATTTTACAACAAAATGCTAATGCAAAATAAATTAAATAATTAGTTTTTTCTAAGATTTGTTACAATATTTTCAAATATTAAAAATAAAATTCAAAAATAGTATCGTTTCATTGTAAAATTAATAGAAAATAAGGGGCATACAGGCAAAAGTTAACTCAGTAATAAAATTCGTTTTAACTTTATTTTAATTTGAATTTTGATTTGCCGCGCTATTTTTTTTAATTAACATTTACGACAAACGTTTTCGAAAATATAATTTGTGAAACCAACATGTTTGACTTGTATTTTTAATATATAAAATTTTTTTAAATTTTGAAATATACTCAATATGTACTGCATTTTGCCTTAGCTCCCATTTGAGCTATAATTGATTAGCCGGATTATAATATTTACCATGTATTATATCATAATTATTTTAGCAATTAACAAATAAAAATTTATAAGTTAAGGTATTTAAATAGAAGGTTGTGTTGTGAAATTTAAACATAGAAATTCACAAAAATTTAAATTGTAAAACATAAAATATAAAAACAATATATAAAAAGCTGTGTGTAAATATGAATAATTTTTAAATATTATTTCCTGTTATTTGAAACTTAAATGTTTATATGTTTAAAAATAAAAAAAATTGTATATATTTGAAACTATGTAATTAATAACAAATTAGCAAAATATTGAAAAAGTTATACATATTTTAAAAAGACAATATTTTTACAGTTTAAATTATTTGTTTTACAATACTTATAGTCGATTTTAATTGAGAATCACATCGTCCAGAATGTGATTCCCTTCAGCGTCTAGCGTTCAAAATGAGAATTACATTAACCGCTTTGAGCTTCACTCGACTTATATCAATGCGTTTGATGCAGTACAGTAAATAATATGGGCTTTACTGTCAAAGGTGTTGTACATAGATTTCGCACAGACAGATTTTGAACAATAGACATTGAGGTGAACCACATTCTGGACGATGTGCTTCACAATTAAAACCGACTGTAATTAACAATTTATTTAAATTTGAATTAATATAATATTTACCATATACTTTTTTACATAATTATTTGAGCAAAAAAGCCAAAAATAATTTATTAGAATATGTATTTAAATAAAGTTTTTAACTTTTCAAAATCTAAAGTTATAAATTAATAATTAGTTAATAGTAGATTGATAATTATGCAATTTTTGAATCTATTCATTAAATTATTTTAAAAATTATTTTGATATTTTTGTATTTATGCTGATTTAAAACAATCTTTGTTCTATTATATTTTTATTTAATTAAATTGAATATTAATTAACTTTAAATATTTGAGTAGATTTGCAAATAAATTAAATAATTAATTCTATATAATTACTTTTTTAGCATAATAAATTGTTGCGTATTAAATGTGCCAGTTTGATTATTTTCCTAATAAACAAAAATATAATCAGAATTAAAAATGTATTCAATTTATTCACAAGGACCAGATGCATTTAATAATATTAATGACTATTTTAAAAAGCAAAACAATAAACTAAAATTCAAATATAAAATTAAAGAATATTTGATTAATAATGAATTAAAAATTAAAAAATATTTGTAATATTGCTGTCAATGTGTGGATTCTTATATCAATTTTCTGATTTATTGTCGCAGTATATGAGCGGTGATATTGTTGTCAACAGTTCTATTGAACGCTTGAAGTATAAGAAAATACCTGCGCTTACAGTCTGTTTGCCCACATTTATAGATATGAATAAATACGCAAAACTGTATCCGAAATATCAAAGTCTTTTTCAACAATATTTCAATGTTTCATCAGAACTAATTTTAAATAATTCTAATAAACAGTATATAATTCACAAATATTTCAATCAAATTGAAAAACTACCAAAAGAAGTAATTCCAACAATTTATCAATTATTTGATAACTTAACTTTCAAAATAGATCAAGGAACAATTTCTATAGACGAAATAGATGATTATTATAAAATAGATAACGAAAATTTTATTAATCAATTGAAAATCTTTAGTTCATTTATAATAATTGAAAATAAAATGCAAAAATGTTTTACATTATTATCAAAATTAATTAAAAAATTTCAAAATAAAGATGGAATATTTGGAGAAATTTATATTGAATTGGTTTTACCTAAGATTTGGTTTCCGTTAAGTTTTTATAAAAATCAAATATATTTAACAATACATTCTTCGGAAGAATTTCCGGATTTTTCAATTAATGGAAATTATATTCGAACTGTATTCGGGAAACGATTTAATTTTTTATATTATGAGATACAAACAAAACGTTTGTCAGAATATAATGGAAATAAATGCAGTAATTATAACACAAATGATGGCAATAGTCATATGAAAAGCAGTACTAATTGTATCGACAAATGTATGTCTGATTATATTCGAAAAGAATACAAATCCAATTGTATTCCAAAATTTGAAAATATATTATTTAAAAAACAATATTTTAATAAAAATACAAAATTTTGTTCAAGCGCAAATATTAAAAACAGTATTTATTTGAAAAAATATCAAATATGTAAAAATACTTGTTATAAAAACTGTTTAAATAGATATTATAATTTTGAATCATATGAATATAAATCAGAAATTATGTTAATTATTATAAGTCACACCGAAAATCCCGATAAAATAGTCGAACATAAACTGAAAATGGAATTAATTGTATATTTTACAGAATTAAGTAGATTGTTAGGCATGTGGTTAGGACTGTCTGTTCTAAGAATAACTTATTTTTTAAAAATAATTATTGAGAAACAATTTATTAAATGTAAAATAAATAAAAAGTTTAATAAATATTTTAAATATTTCTCATTGTTTTGTTGTATTTCTGGTCTTTTATATCAAACATCTATTATAATGATTGAATACTTGAGCGGTGGGACAGTTGTGTCAACAATAATAGAAAAACAAACATACATTAAAATTCCTGAAATTTCAATATGTTATCCAAGTATCCTATCAATGGAAAAAGTTGCAAAAAGATTTCCGGAATATAAACCAGATTTTAATTATTATATTTTATTAAATAGTTTGAATAAAAATAATTTAATTAATAAAACAAATAATTTTTAAAAAATGAGTCAAATCTTTTACAAATTAACATATAATGATAAAGTTATAAATTCAACAATTTATGAATACTTTAAATATTTAAGTTTTGATCCAATGACTGAAACACGAAATACTAATTCCTATGTTCGGGTAATTAACTCTAATATCACTTATTATGACTACAATCCTATTCAATGGTATTTAATTACTGGCGACGGAAGAAAATGTTTGACATTTTTTAGTGATTTAAACAAAAAATGGAAAGATTTTCGAATAAATTTAAAAGATATTATAATTAATATACAACATAATGACATGTGGTTTCCGCAAGATTTTTACAATACTATATATGGCATGTTTATATTTTTACAGCCATTATCAAATCGTTACGACAGTTATAACTCAAAATCTGAAAATCTTTTAATGGGATTTGCGAATTGGATTGAATTTAATTCCATAACTTCTCGACAATTGGCGACCAATTATGAGACCAATTGTCGTAATTATGATTTGGAAAACAGTTATAGTCATATCAATACAAAGACTGATTGTATAATTAAATGTGTTTTGAAACATTTATTTGAAACATGTAAATTTAATTGTATTCCAAGTTTTTATTATTTTAATCTCCATGAACAAGATTTTTCAAATCAATCAAATTTAAAAATTTGCCCACCACGATTTAACCAATATTGCGATAGAACTCAAATTGCAATAAATTGCTTAAATAATTGTCAAAGTTCTTGTACAGAGTATTTCTATTATTTTAAATTAAAAAATAGAAATAAATTAGAAAATAATCCAAAAATGACTAAAGTGTATATAAAACATAACCGATTGCCGCACCATATCTACGAACACATGACTGCAATGACATTCATATCATTTATCTGTAATTTCGGCGGACTTTTAGGCCTTTGGTTGGGATTATCCGTCTTTTCTATTATGGATTCAATTATTAAATTATTTAAATAAAATTTAAAATGAATATTATGTTTATCCGAATTATTTATTAATAATGTAATCACAAAAAGTTCGCGTTTTAAAAATTGTTGTGAAGAATGGAGTTAATTTAGTAAAATGATAAAAGATAATATTTTCAAACATTTAGCAAACGGCACCAAACGCTCGAATTAAATTTAAATTTAAATTAATATTTTATAATTATTGTATTAAATATGTTAAGAATTAAATATAATTAATAAAACAAAAAATATTTTCATTTTTTTTTGCTTTCTGTTTTATTTAATACATAGATACCTTCTGTGCAGTCCCGCAATACTAAGGATTTGGCTAAAAGTAAAGTTTTATTTATCATATTTTGCGGCAATTTCTTCATTTTTTCTTAAATCGCTTTTTAAAGTAACCTAAAAAAGAGTAGTCAAGTGGTTCCGCAATTGGACTGTTGGGCATCAGTTGAGAAGGTGTAATAAAAGGAATTGTGTTGTTTTTTATGCATGACTGGGCGCCGAGTACATACATTAAAGCCCATAATACTGTTGTACTGTTTTATGTATCAAATAAAACAGAAATATTTATGAAAAAAGAAAATATTGTTTTGCAAATCAGAGCTCTGACTAAGTAATTATTTTTAACTACAAGAAAAAATTACAAATAATAAATTTTTTATATTATTTAACAAATTCTGTAATAAAATTTTTAAATTAAAATATATTAAATAATAAGCTTGAAAATAAAATATAACATAATAATTTTAAAAATAAAACTAAACATATTAATTAATTGTAAACTTAAAATCTTTAGCTAAAAATGTACTTCAATAATATATACCGGTATATCGGATTCCCAATCATACATTTGCATGTCTTTATACAAAAAAACAGATGGTGCTAGGGCATGCTTTTATGCAGTAAGGTGTACAAAATATTATTTAAAATTATTTATTTTTATAATAATGTGTATATTCTACCACAAATACAACTCAGATTATATTTTAAAAATTATATTAATCAAAAGAAACAAAAAATTATAGAACACCTGCAATGATCAAAATATTTTAAAGTTTTAATGTTTTACAGTAATGTTAAAAACATTCATAAAACTGAGTTTATTCCTCACTTTTAATGGCATGCCAGAATATTCGAAAATTTAGGCATATTTTTTTTAAATTCTATATGGGCATTGTAAGTTTATGCGTTGGAATACGGTAATAAATGTTTATTATTTTTTTCTATTGCACTCTATATTAAAAATATTCAGTTTAACAAATTCTGCAATAAAACTGTGAATAAAAGCGCAAAATTTACATAAAACTAAAACAGAATAAATGCTTTATATGTGGAATAAATTGTGATTTTTAATATGGGATCAAAAATTTAAAAAAAATTAAATTACAAAAATTAAAAAAAAAGTAATTCATATAGTGATAAAATTTGTAATAATTTAAGTGAATATATCTTACAATATTTACAAATAGAAAATCAATTGTGTATTAAATATGTATTTAAACAATTTTAGTAAATTGTTTTTCAAAAATAATATAACCTTTTTATTAATAATAATAAATGAATGACATTAAGAAACATGTTATTTTGTCTTTTTTTAAATGCAGTTTTTAAAAAGTTAAAATTTGCGATTAATTTACATAAATTACATTTTATATTAAATAAAAAAAATTTAAAAGAATTGTTTTAATGTAATATTAAATTGTCCAAAATTAAAAGAAATTAATATAATAACGGTTGAGTGTTATGTTTGTCAGAATTCCGATGTTTACGAAATTTTTAAAACAAATTCGTGTCGTCTATACCCGTCATCGAAATAATTGTTAATTAAATTTAAAATAATGTAGTTAAACCATTGATATAAATTAATTCACTGCGATGTATAGTGACGAGGACAGTTTTATGAGCACACTCCTGAACGCTCCGTATATTTATATAGTTTGCGGCTAATCCGGTCGTACATTAACAATTAACGGCGTTTAGTAAGCATTCTGTTGTCGTCTTGCTATTAAATTTTTAAAAGAATAATTATAATTATAGTTTAGATGGGATTTGATCCCACTACCTGTTAGTTAAGTAAGATTTAACTGTTTTCGGGCGCTCTGAACCACTGCGCCAGCCTGCCAGGATAATATAAAAAATTTTAGAATTAAATTAATTTGTTTAAAGTTTTATTAAATTTTATAAATTATATTCTTATTTCTATTAATCTATCAAAATTGGTAAAACATTTCGTATAATTAGTTTCATTGCATTTATTTAACAATAATTTTGTGTGAATTGAGTTTACAATTAGAAAATATATTTTACATTTATATGTTTTTAAATATAAATATTTTTTACTCTTGTGTTAAATTAAATGTAATTTTTAATTAAAAGTTTTCCGCAATTATCGAAATCACAAACAAATGATTTGATTTTTAAATGTATTCGTTTGTGGAGAAGTAAATCAGATTTTCCAGTAAAACGTTTATTACAATTAATAAATTCACAAACAAATGGATTAATTTTTTCTTGAACATTATTCTTGCGACTAAATAAATTTGATTTATTATTAAAACTTTTTCCGCAATTAACTAAATCACAAATAATTTGTTTGATTCCCAAATGTATTATTTTGTGTCTGTTTAAAATATTACATAAATAATAAATTACATTAAACAATACTATTACAATCAGGGTTTCGCTGGACTTGAAAATCATTTAAATATTTGTAAAGCCAAGCATAAGCATTACTCCACCTCCAAATGGTGAATTATTGCCAGAATAAACGACGTT
>JAQFXP010002188.1:0-16032 GCA_034693685.1 Belba bartosi
CTATATTAGTTTTAGCCGCAATTGGGGGCGTTAGGGGGCTTTTTGGCTGTATTGTTTATATGGGGAGAAAATAAGATATTGGTTTTAATGGTTAAGTGCAGGGATCGAGAAGGGGGGGATTAGGCATTTGGTCCGAGAAAAGATACCCCCCTCGACGTTGGGTTTTTTGCCCAAAATTAGGAATTTTTCCCTAAATTAGTGCTAAATCCGGTTTAAATCCAGTTAAATTGGGGAAAATTTCATCATAAATATATGGGTTTTTTGAACGTTTTTGGAAAAATCCCCTCCCTGATCCTCCCTAGGTTTTTAGCCAAAATTTTGGGGGAAATCCCTCCCCTGATCCCCCCTGGATCGGCCGACCTTCTCGATCCCTGGTTAAGTGGCATGATAAAAACCATTCAAAATAACTAGAAACATTATTTTACGACAAAAGAAATAAAAAAAATTTGAGTCAAATGGTAAACAATTTGCATATGATTTATAAAGAAATCATATTTTACAATGCATAAACAATACAGCCAAAAAGCCCCCTAACGCCCCCAATTGCGGCTAAAACTAATATAGTTGACTTCTAATTGCTTGAAATGTTCCGAAAACAGTAATCAGGTTTCTTAACGCCGTCAACGAGTAAACGGCAAACATAGTTAGACTCATTGCAAGAAAACATCAATTCGTTTCAATTTTAAATCAGTTATTGCGTCATCAGTTGAAATATATTCGTTCATTCATTGACTTACAAACCGATACAAATGCTAAATATTACAATTAATTACAATAATTACAATAAATGCAATATCTGTTCGGGTGCTCAGAGCACAGGTAGGCTAAGCAATGCAATCAATTCAATACAAAACTTTTTTTTAAATTAAATTTTAAAATTTGCATTAATTTAATAATTATTTAATACCAAAAAGAGTTGTTTTAAAAAATTGATTAAAACTATTAATTTGTACCAAAAAGCCGTAAAATACTTACAATTACTTCAAATCGATAAACAAATTATTTTAATCAACAAAAAGATAAGATTTTTTGCGATAGAAATACTATTTTTCAATAAATTATTACATTTTTTTCCAATACATATATTACTATAAATTAAACACAACTAGAGCTACACAACTAATAGCAATACAATTAGAGATAATCAATGACTGGTTAGTTAGATAACAATTAAATATTAGACTTAAAGTGTTGTCAATACTAAACACAAAATATTTCTGACATTTGTTTGGTTTTTGAAACAATTTTAAGTTTTTAAACTATTGCTAAGCATTTCGTCATTATTTTGATTTATTACTAGAGGTAGAGATCGAAACATTATTATTATAATACCGATTAACCGCATATTCAAACACATCGATCGACTCACAGCGTTCACTCACTCATAGCAGTCGTTCACAACTCTATTCCCTAACACTGTCTGCTGTTATCACACGTTGTATAGTCGATGACGTCATTGCATATTATAAACAAATGATTAGTTTATGTGAAAAAGTGCGCAAATTCTGAATCGAATTGTTTGGCAAAAAGTTTAATATTTTTGTTTGCAATCAATTAATTGGTTTTGTTTTTGTCTTTAATTATAGGAAAATACGTATTAATTGAATACAAATATTGTTTCGATTATTGATTGATTGAACCGAATATTGAAAGCGATGTCCGAATCGAATGAATACATTAATAAATCGAAATCAGAAATGATTTCATTGAAAGTCACGGAATTAGTGCAACACATGTCAGACAAACGCAAAAAAGACAGACAAGTGTTGCAACTGTTCCGACAGATGTTCACCCAATGGATCAAATCGATGATCGAATGGACGCAAACACAACTCGAAGCGAATTACGCGAATGAGTCGACTGTCGGCCAACGCTTACACCGATTGCAGGCAATCGTCGACTGTTTGGCCGCTTTGGAGGACCGCTTCGACCGAATCCAACACCAGTTCCAGTGCTTCCAAAAACAGTTTAATAATTAATTAATTAATTCTTTAATTCAATTCGTATTCAAATGTTTGATAATTTGTTTTTCAATCAATTATTTACTACTCTTTTCGTACAATTAATTATTGATTTGTTTTTGTTTTTTGATTTAAATTTTTCTCATTTCTGTCACTAAATAATATTAAAAGTTTATTTAAATTTGTTTTTTGTATCAAAAATATAGTTATTTTATGTAATTAATTAATTATTTAGAAATTTGTATTAAATTGTTTAAAATTATTTGTCATTAAATTGATGTTTAGTTAAACCAATTCATCATTATTAATAATTTAAATTTCGTTGAGTTTTATAAAATTAAAAATTTTGATCTTTTTATTTGTAAACTAAAAATTGTAAAAATGCCCTGATTTTAAAAATTAGCATGCACACTTTCTCTCCTCATCCCTGGCCTTCTTGGTCTACGAAAAGGTACGGAATTTGAAAGCAGCTGGCAAGTATTTTTGTTCTTAATCGGTGTTAAATTTAGTTTAAGTTGAGTTAAATTAACTAAATTTAGGTTATATTCGGTTTAAATCAATTAAATTTGGTTAAATTGCATTAAAATTTATTATATTTTTTGTGCATTTTTAGAAAAAAAAATCCCTACACTGACAACCTCTTCCCCCTCCCCTCCCCCTAAATCGGCAAGTCTCTTTTGTAAAACATTTAATAAAAAATTTTAAAATCACTTAAATTATTAATTGTTTCTTAAATTATTTTAAAAAATATATATTAATCTTAAAACCCACTAAATGTAAATGAGATGTTATTTTAGAAAAATTCATACAAAATATGAATTTTTAAATTAATGGTTATTAATATCAAAGAATATTTTATTTATTTAACTAAAATATTTATTTCAAACAGATTTTTTAAAATTAATATAAAAAACTTGAAATATCCGAAGAGATAATGTTAATAAAAAATGCATTAAAATAACTGAAATTTGTAAAACATAATTATGTTACAAATAATTATCTGATAAATACAATTGATTTTAAGATATGAATAAATTTGTTCTTATCTACAAAAATTGAAAATTGTTAGACATTTAAAATATTTATTAAATATAGTTTAATAGGGAATTGAAAAAAATGTTTAATTGATTTTGTTTAGCCATAAGACAATCCGGTATTCCATTACTCGTATTTAATTTATTATCAAATGACTCGATAATACAGTGTAGGTAAGCAAAGGTAAGCATAATGTAAAGCACAGATAGATTAGGCATTGGCTGTTTGAAGATTTAAACTTGGCTTCGGGTGATTTGTGGTAAATAGAGTTTTAGATAACTAATGTCTAAAATATTTATTACAGAAAAATAGTTTTGACTAAAAATTCTGATCTTATTAAATGAATATTAAACAAAATTTATTATCGATAAATATATTAATTAAAATAATAATATTTAAAAAACATTACTTCCGTATATAACTATATATTTTGTGGCTTGTTCATTTTAAATATTAGAGATGAATAAATTTTAAAAATATATATAATTAAGTCAACAATTTTTTATTTGATTTGTAAAAAATTAAAAGTATTTTTAAAAATTATTTACTTTATATATTTTTTTATTTAACATGCATGTTTAATTTATTATATTTGTGGCAATAAATTTTTAACTGTTTTGATTTATTGCTCTAATAAAATATGTTTTTAGTAGAAACTAGATTAATTATTACAAAGTATAATTATCAATCCTACACTTGAAAATATATTTTAAAATTTCACAAATAATTAAAAAGCTTTCAGCAATAATTCATGTCTTAAAAGTCATAATTTAAATACATTACTGATTGTAAGTTAAAATAAAAGCTTTAATTTTGTTAATCATTTTTTTCTTTCAAAATGAATCATAAAGACTATGATTAATAAATTAAGTGAAGAGTTCTTTAGAACAGAGAAAATAATTAATATTTGATAAAAAAAAATTGCTTTAAATTACTTATTAAAAGCGGACATGGGAAAGTCTGTGCTCTCGAGCTCATTATTAAAGACATTTGTGATTGACAGTTAAAATATTTGGCCTAGAACCTGTTTCTATATCATTAATTTTCATAAATACTATTATTAGTAGACTAGTAGTGGGGTTTAAATAATAGAAATTAACTAATTAACTGACAAAACATTAAAATTTATTTGAAATTATTTTACAAATATTTTATTTACAAATAATAATTTAATTGATTACTATTCAACGCAAATATTATAGCAAAAGTTTATCTAAATATATGTTACATAGTGCAATTTAGTGTTGTAATTTATCTTGATATAAATTAAATTATATCAAATTCTAATACTAATCAAAAAATATAAATCAAAAAGTTTGCAAAGATTATAAATAATTGTAATAAAGTTTAAGTTTGTTTTATTTTTGTTAATTCAAATTAAAACTAGCTGATTAAAAAACTAACATATATAATTTATCTAAATTTAAGCAAATAAGTTTTAACTTTTTCATGCTGGATTAAAAGTAATAATATTTGCTACAGAATCATTGATTCTATAAGTAGTACATAATTTTAATTGGCTTGTTAAATTGTATGACTTACTTAAAATGTTATGCAAAAACTGCATAACAAAATTATATTTTTTTATTGCCTAACAAATTACCAATTTAATTTTTATTTTAATTGCAGAATTGGAATTCTCATTTGTAATTAGCTAAAGCTAATGTATATTTTATTTTATATGTAATTTATTTTGAAAAAATTACCTTAAAATAATGATTATAAAATTATAATATATAAATTTATTCATTATTCTTAGTTTTATTTAAATTATTTTATTATAACATTAATAAAAACCTCACAACTTTAAAATTAACAAGAGACAAGATTAAAATAATTACAATTATAAGATCAAAATTAATAGTCTATTATTATTATAATGTTTAAACTGTAGTGTTAATCTTTAAAACAAAAATATTTTTAACTAGTAATAAAGTTATCGTTAAAATATTTAAGTATAAACAACAATAATGAAGTAAAACATTATTGAATTATTGGACAAGCCTAAAAATATTAAAATAACTTTTTTTTGAAATACACAACAATAAAATAAATTAGACAATAAGTACAACTAATTATAAGTTAAAAAATTTTAATTATGCAAACAAAATAAAAATTGCGTTGGCCTAAGCCCTTTAAAATTTTTCTATATATAGAATTTTATACGGAATATATTAAATATTAATATAAAAATAAAATTTATACAGGTGGGCAGCTTGCATAGTTAAATTTTGGGTAGTTCAAAAACTTATAATTCTAAATTTTTTTTAGTCTTAATAGATTAATATTTTATTATTTTGCTATTTAATTAATAAAATACATGTATTCATGTTTTAACTATTAAATAAAAATTATAAACTAATAACTTTATTTATATATAAAATAAATAACTACGTGAAAAAAATATAGATATATCAATGTTTTAATATCTATTAATTAACATTAATAAAATAATAAAAATAATTAATTATACAATCTTAAATTTTGACACAGTAGCATATTAAGTAAAATTATGTATCAATGTATTTAAAAAATAAATATTTATCATAAACTCAATTAATTAATTAATTTAGAAATAATTATAAATAAAGTGTTAAGTAATTAGCATTCAAAGCGAAATATCAATATTATTTATATCTATAATCGGCTCTTAAACGCCATTCTGAATATTAATGGCGACTAAAAACGGTTTTTAAAGTAAATTATAAAAATAAATTTTAAAAGATGATTGATAATTTTATTCTAATCCGTGCATTATGTGTATATCACAATAATACATCAGTAAAATAATCGTTTCTCATCCTTTAAAACTAATTATTTATGTTTTAAAATGTATGATGGTAAGAAATGAAAGAATTTTTTAAAGTTTAAATATTTTAACTAAAATTTCTGATAAACCGAAATAATTAAAAACTTCTTTTTTCTAAATTCAAATCTAATTCCCAAAAAACAAATTCCATTTAAATATCAGATGTACTTCAATTAAAAAAAAGCTAATTATAAATAGTCTACAAAAATATTGATAAAAATAAAGTTTTAGAAACAAAATTTTTTTACTGGTTTTCTAGTGCACAACAAAATTTTTAAAAAACTATTTTTCAATGTTAGGGATTGCTTTGAAAAATTAAAAACAATTTTTTTTGTGTTGACTTACATTAGATTAGTAGTACAGAAAAAATGAAAGAATTTAGTTCTCTTCTGAAAATTAATATATTATTAATGATGTTGTGGTCACTACAGGATTAGAAACAAAAACGTTGTTTAACTCCTAATGCGAGAAATTTTAGAATCTTTTCTGAAACAAATTGAATGTTTAACAAAAATTCATTAATAATAGTGTTTTAACTCTTTCAAAGTAATTGAATTTTTTTGTTCATTAATTGTTCAAAATTTTAACATCCTTATTATGGTCATCATTTTTAAGTTTACACATTAACCTCACATGAATAGTAAATAATAATTAGCATGATTGTCTACTAATATAGAAATTTTAAACTATTGCACAAGTTTAAATACCAAATAATATTTTGTTGCAAAAATAAAAATATGTTTAAATTATAAAGATATAAATTATTTAAAATTTTCTGTTTTGTTTATATCAATAGATAAAAAGTGTCGGGATAATAAATTATCTTAAATTAACACCTGTAGGCTTGGTTTAAACTGGCACCCGCCAAAATGCTTGAGTTGTAAATATCAATTGACAATTAAATAAATACGTTTTGATTTAATCTGATTTAAATGACAGTTATTGCAGTCAAAACTTTTGAAAAAATATGATTTCGTTTCAAAACAATTCTTTAATCTTAATCTCTTAAACGGCAGACGGTTTGGTGTTATCACTATTATCTCTACTATTTGACACAAGACTAATGGATGTGTTCTTTTAATTAATTTTGTAGCAAAAATCTTATTAATGATTAAATATTTAAGATTTGAAATATTTAACAATGTGAAATTCATATTTAGCACAACTGGAATATGTTTTTAATGTTGTGTTTTAGGAACAATTTATTCAATTCATTAGTCAATTTGTTAAATATTAACTTTAAGTTTTCTCTTTTACATGGGCACTTTAATATCCATTATATATTTTTTAATTAATCTAAAGTTTAATTGTATTAAATATTATATTTTTAATTAATTAATTAAGGCTTTTAATTAGAGCTTACACTCCAATTAAATTAAATAATTAATATGTACTTAAAAAATAAAGGGTTTGTTTAAAATACAAAATGAAACTTATTATTCATAAACAGTATTCTTAATAATAAGTCATATCGCCATATATTGCACTACTTTTTAAAGTAAAGTTTTTTAGATTAAATTAAAGTTTAAATTTTGTAATAATGTTACGATAAAGAAATTCTAAAAATAAATAGCTAACATAAAAATCCCATTTTAAAAATAAAAATTTAAGCATAAAATTACAATCTAATAAAAATTTCTAATCAGCTGATAAGCACTAGGAATCTAATTTTTATTTAATTATTTTTAATTTTTTAAAAACAAATAGCCTATATTAGCAAGCGCAAACTGTATTTATATTTTTTCCCATAATAAAATTTAATCATTTTTAATGTTGATTTAATTGCTAGTTTAGTGTAGTATTTAATCAAATATTAACATTAATATTTTACGACAATTATTTATAAACATCAATTACAAACATTAAATAAATAAAAAGTTTCGATAAATTTAATATCAATTTATTTCTTTTCTAACTTTACATATATTTCTTATTAATAAAAATTTTAATACAAACCAAACCCACAAAACATATCATTTAAATTTTTCAAAGAGCACAGAATTATATTTATTTTTGTTAATATGAATTATTATTTATATTGAATACAAAGCAGTAAACTCTTAATTAATAATTTTTCAAAAATTTTTTTGTTATGGGTCTCAAAAAGCAAAAGATGTTTTGCATAAAAGTTAAATAAAGGCTTAAAAACAATTTCGAACAAAAAAAACTAAATACGAAAAAACAACAAAAACTAAAAACTCAATTAATCGTGAATTAAAAAAAGGAATAAATTTATATTTAGCAATCATTAGCTTGCAAACACAACTATATATTTAAATTACTGGCAGTAATGGAGAGGCGCTGGTTATGAAAGCAGTTAATGAATTCGAAGCATTCTAATGGATATTCAATATAATAGGAGATTAACTGTAATTGAAAAAACTGGTGCAAAACTCGTGCAAAAAATTTTTTTGATTTAAATTTTTAATGTGTTTTCGGGCTTCTTCTTTTTGTGGCATCTTTATTTTTATAACCATGGAATCTATTATTATTGTATGAATTGCTGAAATTTATTATTGCTTTTTTAAATTACACTTTATCCTTGATCAGATAAAAACATTTGCTGATTATTCTTATAGAAGTAAAAAGTTTTTTATTATAATTTTGTTTGATTCATACGATGAGATTTTTAAAATTAATTATATTGTAATTTCTTATACAGTAGTAACAAGTTTTTTTAAAATAAATATTAATATACAGTGTTTTATAATGTTAAATAAATTTAAATATCAAATCTAAAATACAAATTTATTTTTGTAAAACTCTTCTATTAGATCCTATTGAGCTAAATATTTTATCATCATTAATTTAATATTGTTTGTCAAAATAATGTATAATAAAAATAATAGTATTTTTTAGCGTTTTTTTTATTGCAAGTAACTACGATTTTCACAAACTAAAATTTTTATTCATTAATTAGCTTATATTAATCTTTCAAATACAATATTTTAACAAGTTATCTTATCAAGCTATCTTTATTAAAAAGCTTTAAGAAAACATTTTAAAATTTAAATTAATCAAAAAATATCAAAATATAAAATTAATATTAATCATAGATCTTATTTTCAAGCGTTTGTTAATATAGTAAATAACTTAAGAAAAAATGCCTTTTTATTAAAAACTAAAACTAAATATAATCCGGAATTCCTTTACAATCGTAAAATCCAAAGGCATTGACAAATGGACAGACTATTCAAGATTGAAATCTTTTATTTTAATTTATCTAGAGTAAAAATACTTAAATAGCTATGCGTGTTTAAATGTGTAATTAAAAAGTTTTATTTTACAGTATTTTAATTGCGACTAAACTTTATCAGAATTATAGCCAATACATCATTTGAAACGAATATTTATTTTTATTAAATTATAAAATTACAAAGTCATGGATTAAATATTAAATTTTGTTTTTAATTAAATTATAATTATTTGAAAACAGACTTGCTGCACGTTATCAGAAAATTAACCCGAATTTTAAGCTAAATTAATCTAAAATTAGAAATTATATTCAAATAGCTTTCATAAACTTTTAATAAAACATAAATTAATTATGTTTTTTGAAAAAATCATATTTCAAACAAAAAAAGAATATATTTTTAAAAATATATTAATTTGTTTTAGATTAAGAAAATATGTTTTGGTTTATTAAAAATTTTTAAATAGCTTAAAGACAAACAAATAAAACAAATACCAGTGCTATCTGAGAGCCGAAAACGAGGCAATCGTGTTGTGTCTCATAAACACCAAACCCTTCTCTTACTTATTAATTCAGTCAATACGAGATTTAAGTTTTGGGATCTTTTGGAACTCAGTTACGATTTTAGCACTTGAATAGAGTTTGCTTTAAATTCTAAAATAAGACATTTTTTCCTTTTAATTATAATTACAATTATATGCATTCTCTCTCTCTCTCTCTCTCTCTCTCTCTCTCTCTCTCTCTCCCTTTCCTCCCACTCCTCTCTATTTAAATAAAACTAAAATTATTTAAACATTTTAACAAATTTCTAAATATAAATCTTTGAGTAAATATTAAATAAGATTTCAATTTAATTCTCTAAAAACGTTTAGACATTTAGACAAAACGTTTAAAAATAATATAAATAACTTAATCACTAATAGCGAACATATCGCTGTGAATCAGTCGGTATTGAACACGATTTTCAGATTTCTTTCCAATTTATTTAAGTCTTTTGTAAATTTCTGTCTGAACTTAGTTTAGATTTAAGTACATTTGGAAAAAAATAAATTTACAATCATTTCGGTTAAACAAATGATTTATTACGACTGACTGATTATAATTGAGTTTTACTCAATAAGTATTTGCAATTTACATTTGATTATAAAAAAATTCAATTTTATTCTAGATAAAATAATGCATTTAAAATAATGTATTATTTTTTAATATATTGTTTATTTTAATAATCCCATAAATACTGTACGACTGTATATGTTAAGTAATATTTTATCTTTAATATAATTTGTTTTTAATTTAAAAAATAAAGTTTCAATGTTACTTTAACAGGTAATAGTGTTTGACTCAAACGTGGCCTTGAAAAAATTAGATTTAAAAAGCTTTTAGAGTTAACATTAAAACTTTTATCATTTCTGTTGTTATGTATTATCATTTAATAGTAATCTTAGTGCACGAAAATTGAAATAATTATTTTAGCTTTCACATTGTTATTTGCATATTTTCACATTAGATTAAACATTATTATTTAGTTTAAATAATTTTGAAGCAATTTTCTAGACTTTCAGATCATAAAATACACGGTATATGAAATTTTTTGTATACTGTGTGTGCAGTAATAGTTGCGTTTTATTAAGTCATTTATTTATATTTTATTCGTTTTTAATTTAACCCTTTTAGAATTATCCTTTTAAAGTTTTGATATAAAAATTTTTAAAGTAACATTTATTAATATAACTGTTACAAAATTAATTTTTTAGCATAACTATGTTTTGTTTACCTTGCTGAGTTTTATCTTTGGTTATAAGAAATTGATAAATTGTTGAATAAATTAAATAATGCTTTAAATCAAAATTTAATTATATTTAGAAACAGAAGATAATGATCTACCTGTAAACAACGGAAAGATAAAAATTCTTTTCTAATTATATTTAGTGATTAAAAGGCATTTAACGATCTCTTGGATAATCTTAAAATTGATTTTTTACGACAAACTTTTGTCGAATCATTGAGTAATTTCGACCAAACCCTTAAACATACATATTTATAGTATACGGCAAAAGCTATAAAATCTGGAATTCTAGTGCAAAAACTTGAAAAACTTTGCGATAGCATTGTTATCACTGCAAGTAATTAAAAAATAATTAACAAAAGGCATAAATTAAGAAAAATTCTCATAAATTCCGGAACCCATAATCAAAAATATGTATAACGTCTAAACGCATCGAATAGTTCGAAACATTAGAATGAATGCGAGAATAAAGCGCCGGCAGAGCACAGAGCAAAGCCCCGGACACTCACACTAAGGGGTGATCGACTCGAGAGAAACAAATGATTTATTATTTGTTTTGTTATTTTTGCAAAAGAGTATAAAAATCCAAATTGAGAAAAATACTTGAATGAACATTTTTTGTCCGACTTTATATCGCACACAAACAGCAAATATAAAGTTCTCGAAATATACATAACGTTTATATAAAACACATAAAACATTGGACTAAGTCTTCTAGAAGAGCACAAACAGTGAAGAAAATAAAAAAGGAGTTCAACGCCAGCCAGTCCTCAATCGTAGCATATTTTGATTGGAGGGCAGAGGCACAGTTAGCTTTTTGCCGAGCTGGTGTTTGGACTTGATCTTGACCTTCATTTTTCAGGTACATACCTATGTTAGTGCCTATTATGCTGTGTGTTATGTAGTCCTCGATTTCGGGCGCATTTTCTCGTATTTGATATATCAGTTCATGTATTACACAGTTTCGGCATTAGTCGACTCACTCGTCGTTCAATACAAGTGCCGTTTTTTCACTCCCGAGTAGTTTTCAACAGATCTTTCTAATTGTTTCTCTGCTATCTATCTGTCTGTGCCAATAGGTCTGTGCGCTATAAAAGCTTTGGCTATTTAGATGAGAAAAATCGAGATTTGGTTTTTTATAAAGCTTACGCTTCCTTATAGTTCGTAATCACTTTTGTTTTGTATTGTGTTGTTTCATATACACTACTATTGATTGATATTTTCATTTTTATATCCATATCTAATCCGTATGTGTGGACACATAAAGACTTTTTTGTGTTTTATTTTAGTTTAGTTTTTGATTTTTCGGATTTGTTTCACATTTTGATAAAGTTTTTGTTTTCGACATATTTTATGTCAATTTCTGTGCGATTTTACAAATTTTTGATTTTAATCCAAATATGAATTATTTTTGTTGGAAAATAGTAAGTGATTTAATATTTTAATTTCTTTATCTTTTCAATCAATTTTGAATTTATCTAATTTTCTAAACGCTATCACATTTCAAGTCATTGAATATTAAGCCAAACGCATAGTTTGAAAAATATTGCCTAACGTTCAGAATATTAGTAAAATGCAAATTTCGTATTTAAATTTGTTTTGATCTTAAAATAAGAAAAATATTTAAATATTTAAAATAATTTTTTGCTAAATAGATATAAATATTAAATTTTATTTTTGAAAATAACATTAAATACTTGTAGTTTGCGTTGAATTTTAAAATTCTTTTGATTAGATACGACTGTTTTGCACGAATAGTATATACAGTATATATGTTATATAAATAAGTAATCTTTTAAATGGAGAACAAATTTCTCATTCAAACAGATAATAAGTTTTTAAGCTTTTAAAACTAAAATAAAAATAAAGATAAAAATTTAAAGTCTTTGTAAAATCATATTATTTTTTAGAGTTTTTAAATATCAAATTACAAAACCTAATAATAAACTTAAAAGTTGTAATAAATTATAAGATTAAACTCAAATATAGTATCAATTACTAAAAATTTTAACAAAATTAATATTATAAAAGCAAGCTAGAATACAAAAAAGCCTAAATGTCAAAAACCTATTTGTTAAAATTAGTGTAATATTATACAAATAATTTGAAAATAATTTTAAGATGTTACCAATATGATATTTAAATTGATTTAACTAATAATTTCAAACCAATTACTAAAGCGATATCAAATAGCAATAGATTATTATAAAAACGGTTCAAATACTAAACCCAAACATTTGTCAACAGCTCTTATCCACATTATCACTGGTCTTACTGGTGGACACATGTCTGGGTCAGTACTCGTCGTCATACAACACCTATAGGAGCCATAGGAACGATGACGACAAGAAGCCCTATGAGTTCAATGAGGCTGAGCTGACGGCAATTCAGGCAATAGTGGCGTTTAGGGAAGTGATTGGCGAACTGTTGTCCAAAGTAGGCCTAAACCTGCCCTCCATTGCCTCCATCATCACCCGTTCCGACTTAAATCACATGAAAGCTCCGATACGAGTGACCGAAGCCGTGGCCGACAGTTCGGTTAAGTCGGGCGGTTTGGGCACAGCATTGCTTAGAGGAATGGCTCTATCGCTGCCATTGCTTATACCAATGGCCACACAAATCCGTCGAATGTCAGCCGACCCGCCATATGTGCCGCCCATACCGTTCATTCCCGACCCGTACTATAACCGCGCGCTTCACCGAAGAAGAGGCCGAAGATCTGTGCGAACCGATGATGACTACTATAGGATTAAACAAATCGAGAATATTCTGTTCAGAATCCAATCAATGGATAAAAAATACGGCAAAAACTGATCCGAAGTATGCAATGAGTGATTCGAAAAACGTAATTAAGAAATGAATCTTTAATTTGATTTTTATTATTTTTAGTTGTTTTTAAAATAATAGGAAAAAAATTTATTTTAATTTTTTTGTAATTCACCTCAAAGTATATAAAACATATCTTTATGTTAAACAAAAACAGAAAAAATCGCTGTTTTCTTAAATTACAAAAAAATAACAAGGACACAAAAATATTTTCTTAGATAAATACAAATCTCTTCCTAAAAGCCTAAAACCAGTGGTATTTGTATTAAATATTTTAATTATTTTAATGTTTATCTCTATTGAAAACATTTCCCATTTTATTGTTTGCATTCAGAAAAGTATTTCAAAAATTTTTCTTATATGACGCTTATGTATATATAATTCTAAAAATAAGTTTATGAAGGTGATTTATTGCTATTATTTTTCTTGTGCTACCTAGCTCACATAAAAAACACTGCTATTTAAAAGCCACTCAACTATATACAGGCATAGATTTTTTTGCGCTATTATTTTGTTGTGTTTATTACAGTTTATGTTATTTATGTTGATTAGAAGCCGAATAACAAACTAAAATATAAAAACAAAGCAAACAACAACAACAACAAAATCAAAATTAAATGTATCAGGTCACTCTGCGAATTGAGATGCGCCCACTTTTTTATTTGCAATTCTCTAATGTCTTAAATAATAATCAATAAGAGATTTAGCCTTTCGGGCGAAACACCAGCGAAAAAAATATTCACACCATTCGAAAAACATTTTTTACCTCTTCCTTCCATACCTACCTGTGCTTTACATATTACTATACATCACTAGAAGAATGTTTTTGCGATTTTTGTTGAAAAATCATTTTTTTTTAATATAATTAATGTCAATGTTATGAATAATTTTTACTTAAGATTCTTATTATTTGTTTTTCTCTCTTCTGTCTATTATGAAGACATATCCGAAAACTAATACTTCATATGTTTTTTGTTCATAATTTTTATATTTTATTTCACAAAACAGCTATAAAAACATGTTATAAAAACTGATTATAAATATAGTTTAAAATCTCATTCAAAAAACGCTTTGTTCACAAAAAAATCATTATATTTTTGTTTTATTTAATTTATGCGAAAATTTTTTAGTTTAAAAAAATGATAAAATATTAATAAAAATTTGATTTGTTTGAAAGATATATTGAAAACGTATTTATTATTCGTATTGAATCAACGATTCATTTGAAGAAAATATGAATTTTTATGACTTTAAAGTAATTTTGATTTAAAAAGGGTTTTTATAATTTAATATTGCTGTAAAATATGATTAACAGAGAATAAGATTTATGACTATTCTCTGGCCTTATCCTACAATTGAATAGATCCGTAAAATACTGGATATATTGTAAATAAAAGAACACAATATATAATAAGAGATTGCAATTGAAAATTACATAACAATAGGCGTAATAAATGTGGAACTCATGAAACATCTCAATAGAATATTATTTTTACATCACATCTATAGATAGATTTTATTTAGGTATAAGAATAAATCAAATTCAGAAAATTTATTTCTAATATTTCCATTAAAATTAATTTGAATTACGACTACAGCTCTATAAGAAAAAATATTATAAACAACAAAATTATTAGGTTTCAACTCATACTATAATCATTTATTTTAATTATAATAAAAAATAAATGAGCAGTCTGAAAATCATTAATTAAATAGCTATTGGTAGCCCCGGAGCTATAATATTGTTAACCCGAACAGCACAACACACCGCTCCTGAACCTGGGAATACATAATAATGTTTTTTTTTCTATATACATAGATATCTACACTAATTGTCAACTACCGTATAGTTTGAATTTGCCAAAAGATATATTCAATGATAAAATATGTATTATTTTATGTAAAATTCAAAACCAAAACCTAAATATTTAGTACAACAAAAGGATATTTTTTATCCCTTTTTTTCTCATATCAATTAAGATATATTAATAACGATTGACTGTATTTTTTTCAAAATAATTGGCTTTGAATTCTGCCGAAGACTAAATTACTTTAATTACATCAATAGATAAGATATTATAATTTGAAGAAACAATTCATTAAATGAGAAAAACGTTGCTTTGAATTCTCGGAACCGACGCTAAAGACTTTGGAATTTTTGATTTTATTATTCAGTTATTAAAAACAAAAGAAAATTATTTATAATATTTTGGATTTTTGATGGAGAAAATGATAATTTCTTACGGATTAATGTCTACACAAATAAGAAGTCAAACTGAGCTGAAGAGGAGCCGTAAGTATCGGAGAAAAAGACTGTAAGAAATAATACGAATTGATATAATAAGTATTGTGTGATTTATTTTCGAATGCACTAAAATTATCAGTTTTAATAAGATAAAGTGATAACTTATTACTAAGGCAA
>JAQFXP010002189.1:0-16031 GCA_034693685.1 Belba bartosi
ACATTACTATTTTCGACATTACTATTTTCGACATTACTATTTTCGACTTTACTATTTTCGACATTACTATTTTCGACTTTACTATTTTTGACTTTACTATTTTCGACATTATTATTTTCGACATTAATATTTTCGACTTTACTGTTTTGGACTTGAATATTTTCGACATTACCATTTTCGAAGAATTTTTTTATGTTTTCAAATGAACTTGATTGCTTTTCATATATAATATTACAATTAATAGAGAATAGACAAATAACAAAATAAAAACAATAATATAATTTTCCATCTAAATAACTATTTCATTAAATTTAATTTTAGCATAATCAAAAATTATTTCAACAATAAGACAAAAAATAATGTTATAGAAAAATGACATTAAACACAAAAAATAATAAAATCAAAAATACAATTTAAAAAACTACAAACCTATAATCAAATTGATTGGAATTCAACTGAAAATTAATTTCGATTTTGATTAAATAGTAGTCAAAACAATTTGCATTCAATTTTTTTCGGCAATAATTATATATTAATAGTCTTTTTCCACTAATTTAGAATCAAATCAAACAAATTATAGCAATTTATTACTAATTAGTAATTACTTATTGATGTTAAGAATATTTGTTTGAATTTCAAGCTTTGGGTTTAAAAATGTCTTTAATTTAAAATGAGTTTTGTGTATGACTCTTCTAATATTAACAAGATAAAAAGACTAGGGTTAGAAGCTTAACGCGTTAATTTTGAATTTGCCCAGGTCTATTCTAGACGCTCCTAGACAGCAAAAATAATGACAAAGTATCTGTCAAAACCCAGGAAACGTCTTCAATGATTTTTATTTCAATTTTGCATTCATTGTTCATCTGATATATTGAATAATTTAATTATCTTATATAATAGATATTAATATATAATTATATATTATATAATACTTCAATTGAATCGTCATTTATATCTAATTTCAAAAATTATCTTTTAATTGTAGAGATTGAAAGCTATTAATAAGAGATTAATAAAATATAGCAAACTATTAATATAAATTTAAAAATGTTTATTTACATCAAGCTAAAATCAATGCTTTAAAAACATATGATTGCCACAATTAATTTTTAACAAGGTAACATAAGTAGTAGGAAAGAGGTTTTAAATTAATAATAATTTTTGAATGAGTGGGCAATTAAATGCTCTATAAATGTAACGCTATTTCATGATGATTAACGATAAAAGTATTGAATTGTTTTGAATTGTTATCAATCGATTGACAGTTTTACAAAATAAACATTAAATCGATTATAGATTAAATTGAATTAATTACTCATTGGTTTTGTACAGAACTGAGTAATCATTGAAATATTTAATTAGGAATTATATAAATTATAATTTATTTGAAGTGATGTTCACTTCCGAGTCGGGCGTTTCGAGCAATTGAGTCAAAGTTTTGCATAACTTTAGCCTCACTTTAAATGTTTAATAAAAATGTTTTCAATCAATAGTGTATTGGTTTTATCAATAATTTTATTAATTTCGGTATTTATTTAATTTGTTATATTTTGAAAAATATATTAATATATAAAACCTTAATTGAAATAATATTTTGTTTTAAAGTGCGAATCAAATGGTTATAAAAGTGACGCAAAATGTGTAATTCGGGGCAAATGCGGAGATTTTAAGTCAGATTTTGGAGATTTTCCGATTCCATGTCTGGTCGACCAGAAACCCGAAACACTTAGCAATGAATCGATGGATATATTGAGACAATTGACTCCAGAACTCTTCGAAGGTATTTAGGATTAATTAAAGGCTAAGTCTAAACGAATAGAAATTAATGAAAATTTCTAATTAAGAATCAAATGATGTGTTCTGTTGTGATGACCAGACGGTAGAAGAGATGGTAGTGCAGACATCGATGGCGAAAAATTTTATGAACCGATGTCCGTCTTGTTTCGTAAACTTCGCTAAAATCTATTACCACTTGTCCTGCAGTCCAATGCAATCGCAGTTTTTGGAAGTGACGGCACATACGACGGCTCAGACCGATCCTAATAAGCAAATGCTGACCGAATTGTCTTATTATATGAGTAAACAATTTGCAACTAATACATACGATTCATGCGCTAACGTGCAGTTCCCGGCCGGTGGTGGCTCTATAATGTCTATTTTTTGTGCCCCTTTCCGTCCGAGCGAATGCACTCCGAGGCGTTTCCTGGCCTTCTTGGGTAAGAAGGATCCGTCGCCTTTTCAAACGAACTTTAAATTATATGACTCCGACGTCGAGTCAAAGGCAAACCTAACATACGTACCGATGAATGCGAACGCCGTCTCCTGTACTGACGCTCCCATTGGGTATTCAAACAATTCTTGCAGTTGTGTTGACTGTCCGAAGAAATGTATTCCAATTCCAAACCCGAAACCGGATGAGCCTTGGATTATATGGGGAATGGATGGAATGTGGTTTTGTATGGGATTTGTGTATTATATAATTGTTGTCATTATTATTGGAGTTTTTATATTTCGTTACTATAAGACAAATAGAGGTTTGTTTGGGTTTTCTTTAAATTAATTAATATTAATGTTTAACTCAAGTGCTTCCCTCCAAAGGTCGGCCATTATTAGTGTCTCAAACAGTCTCTGAAGTGACTGAAACTGAAGACCAGAATAATGTTGTGTTGGACACCGGGTCGTCATGTTTTGGCAAATTATCCGATTATTTACTCAATTTTGGACTAAGATTTGAAGAACTTATTAGAAAATGTTTTAGAAAATATGGAATACTCTGTTCCCGAAAACCTTTAATAATCATTCTGCCAGTGCTCGGCATTGGTTTGGCCACAGGTCTGTCAGTCGGAGTGTTGACTCATTTCACTGCAATGACAGATCCAGTGAGTCTGTGGTCAGCGCCGAGTAGTAGAGCCCGAACTGAAAAAAACTTTTTTGATAATAATTTTAATCCTTTTTATCGAATCGAACAAATAATAATTCGACCCAAAAATGAGACCCCAATCATACACATCGATTCCCACAACTCATCTAATTATATAACTTTTGGTCCGGCCTTTGAAAAGCAATTTCTTTTACAAGTTTTGGAATTACAGACAAATGTTACGCAAATAACAGCTGAAGTCGACGGCAAAAGTGTGTCCATAAAAGATCTGTGCTTACAGCCCATGAAGAACGGTCTGTGCGCTATAATGACTCCATTGGGTTGGTTTCAAAATAGCGCTAAAAAGATAAATAAGGAAGTTGGGGCACAGAACTACCTTGATCATTTGTTTAATTGCATGCAAACACCTCTCGCACAGAACGACTCAATGGGTATATCGTGTGCCGGCACATACGGGGGACCAATGCTTCCGAACGTAGCTCTGGCCGACTTTGACGGCGAAGAATATGAAACTGCAAAGTCTGTAGTGATTACTATAATGCTTAACAATCACGTCGGCAGTGATGCCAACAGACAGGCCCTCGCGTGGGAACAAAAGTTTCTCAATTTGATGCATAACTACAGTAATCCTAATATAGAATTTGTTTATTATTCAGAGGTTTGTAAAAAATTGGACATATTTTCAATTAAATTATTAATAAGAATACAATTTAGCGCTCAATCGAAGACGAATTGGAACGTCAGAGCAAATCGAGTTTAGTGACCATTTCGATCAGTTATCTCGTTATGTTTGCCTATATATCCATAGCTTTGGGACAATTTAGTTCATTCAAAAGACTTTTTGTGAGTTTATTACCGCAAATGTCAACAAAACTGAAACTTATTTTGTTTTGATGTACAGATCGACTCGAAAATGATTTTAGGTTTATGTGGTGTCGCTATTGTTCTCCTATCAGTGACGGCTTCAATCGGTTTATTGAGTTTCTTAGGAATCAAATCAACGCTTATTATTGTAGAAGTGATACCGTTTCTAGTGCTGGCCGTAGGCGTCGACAATATATTCCTTTTGGTTCAGGCGTTTCAACGCCAAGAGTTCGCTGAAGAGACGTCTATTCAGGAAATGTTTGGATTAGTTCTGGAAAGTGTGGCGCCGTCTATAATGTTGGCTACAATAGCCGAGTCTTCTTGTTTCTTCTTGGGTGCTCTCACTGATATGCCGGCCGTTCGGATCTTTGCCCTAAACGCCGGTTTAGCTCTTTTGGTCGCTTTTATACTACAACTCATGGTTTTTATTCCTTTGCTTGTGTTCGACACTTACCGCCAAAGAGACAATAGATATGAACTCTTGTGTTGTTTGAAACAATCCAAAAGAGATTCTCCGGAAGCAATGGACGGAAAGGGAGCGCTCTATCGGTTTTTTGAGCAGATCTACGCACCACTACTGATGAAGGATTACATTCGTTTGCCAGTTGTGAGTCATATAAGCAATTGTTTTAACTTTAGTTGAAATTAAAATTTATTTTATTGAAAGGTAATCGTATTCCTGGGCTGGTTGTGCACATCGATAGCTGTAATCAATAAACTAGAGACTGGTCTGAATCAGGAGCTGTCAATGCCTTCGGATTCGTATGTGTTGTCGTACTTCAAAGCCCAAACCAATTCCCTGAGAGTGGGTCCACCCGTTTATTTCGTCATCAAAAGTAACTTCGATTACGCGCACAAACAGAAGCTGTTGTGCAGTAGCGCCGGCTGTGCCAACAGTTCACTATCGGCACTCATAAGCCAAGCCTCACATCAATCGAATCTGACTTATATTGCAAATAATTCGGCGAATAATTGGATCGACGACTACATCAGTTGGTCTGAAATGAGTAGTTGTTGTCGACTCATAAATGGAAACGTCTCTCAGTTCTGTCCCTCAACTGACAGTAAATTAGTTTTAATTGCTTTTCATTCAATAGATAATCATTTGAATCAATTTGTGTTTATATAGAAACGAGTAATTGCACCGGATGTGACCTAGCTGATATGGATAATGCTCAGGTTAATTCGGACAAGTTTTATTGGCCGTATTTGAAATACTTTCTGTCCGACATCCCAACCCCCGAATGCGGGAAAGGGTTAGATTCGAATCGAATATATCGTATTTATCTTTTATTAACAATTATGTAAATCCAGAGGTGGGCCGGCATATGGTTCGGCAGTCAATCTCAAATATACAGCCAATATAACGATTCCAATAAAAGGTAAATACTTTTATTAATTTGATTTCGCATAAATCGATCGATAATTGTCTACAATAACTGATTGCAATCTAATGCTATCATACGGTGTCTTATGTCCGATAGCCTCGTATTTCGGTACATATCATACGACTCTTCGAACGTCGAATGACTTCATATCTGCGCTCAGAAACGCTCGAACTATAGCCGAAAGTCTTACGCAGACCATAAATAGCGACAATAGTGAAGGGACTGAGCCCGTGCAGGTCTACCCTTATAGTATATTTTATGTATTTTACGAACAATACCTGACCATTTGGAACGACACAGTCATCAATCTAGTCATTACTATGAGTGCCATATTTGTGGTGACTTTTATATTATTGGGATTCGATTTGATGTCATCACTGATCATAATAACGACAATAGCGGCGATAATCATAAACCTAATGGGTTTGATGTACTGGTGGAACATATCCCTAAACGCTGTATCTCTCGTCAATCTAATTATGGTATAAACGCCATATAATTGAATTGAATTCAATTTCATTTATAATTTCTATAATTCTTCTATTATCTCAAAGTCTGTCGGAATATCAGTTGAGTTCTGTTCGCACATAACACGCGGGTATGTCATGAGTGAGAGGCCGAGCAAACCGGGTCGGGCAGAGGACTCGTTGGCAAAGATGGGAAGTTCAGTGCTCTCAGGCATTACATTGACGAAGTTCTGGGGCATCTCAGTCCTGGGCTTCTCGTCTTCGAGAATATTTCAGATCTTTTACTTCCGAATGTATTTCGGAATCGTATTAATCGGTGCTCTTCACGGACTCGTCTTTTTGCCGGTACTGCTCAGTGTGGTCGGCTCCGGCCCCAGACGACCCAAGTTTAGTCATTAAGGTTGTGCTCAAAATACTTTAACACTTAATACAAGTCTTAATTTAGTCGTTCATAAGAAAAGTTTATATTATATTAAAAATTAAATATTAATAAAAATCAATAATTTTTATAAATCGATATTTATTTAAATTCCAAAAGAACTCCAAATAATGATAATCAGAAACAAAAGGTCTACTTCTTGAGCGCCTCCTCCTCCTTCTGGAAGGTGAGCAGGAGCTCTGCCTTCTTTTGCTGTTGCCGTTCCTCGCGCCTCCTTCTGGCCTCCTTGACCTTCTGTCTTCGCGCTTCAGCCAAATCCCTATTTCGGACATAAATTCAAAATTGGATTAATTTTAATATTGATTATCGGAAGGGCTCTCTCAGTCGACTATCGACTCAACCCATACCCGAGTTGTTTGGATCTCTGTTTTTCGGATTTCTTTTTGTGAATGAATTCCATGAGAACTCTCTTATTCTTAAAGACATTGCCCTTTGCCTTGAGGTACAGGTCGTGGTATAGATGTCGGTCTATCTTCTTGTTCTCGCGATACTTCTTCAGGAGTCGCCTCAAGACCCGCATGCGTCGAATCCAGAGCACCTTCACTGGCATTCGTGCGTTTGCCGTTCCCTTGCGCTTCCCGGGCCCGGTGTGTCTGCCCTTACGCCTGGCCTCAGCATTCTTGCGAACGCGGGCGCGGGAATGGACGGCCACTGGTTTGCGGATAATCAGACCGTCTTTTATCAATTTACGGATGTGTTGTCGAGAGTTGGCGTTTGCGATCTCATTCGACTCATTCGGATCCAACCAAACCTTATTGCGGCCGCACTTCAGCACTGCCGACGCCAACCGCTTCTGTAGTCGTAATGTACTGTCGGTTCAATCAATCAATTAGTTTAAGTCAAATCATATCAAAACAAAACAAAACAAAAGCAATGAATTAGACGTAAATTAAACGTAAATGCAGTCAAAGCATAGACTATGAGTGCAATCGATATATCGATAACATATTCATAGCCTTACGGCTCAACACTATTGCACTAAAGCGTTGCCAAAACGTGGAATCCTATTAACACTTTAAGCAAAGTTTTTAATCACATTTTTACGCCTAATTCGATTTAATTCACATTCGCTTTACAGTTAAAAACGTAAAATCGATAAAATTAGTAAAAATTAATCGACAATTAATGGTTAAATTGAAATAAAACTGAAGACAATTCTCACCTCATTGTCGACACTTATGTCGTTCACCAGAAAGAGAAATACAATACAAAAGGCATGCATTCACTCAACTTATATATTGCAACCATTAGGTGGCGCTTCACTCTATTGCGTCTTTTTTTATCAATAAATCAACAATAATTATTATATCTTTATTTGAGTTAAATTAAAATTAAACAAGCAATAAAATTAATAATTAAATTTATTCTCAATTAAACAAATATTTTATTTTTTAAAATCTATTTAATGTTTTAAATTTGATATTACTTAAAATGCCATTATTTTTGTTATAATTTATAAATATTAAAATTTTTAATTCTGACGTAATTTGTGTTAAATAGTCTTAAATTAATATATATAAAATGTATTTAAATTCAAAATAAACATAACTTTTGAATTGATTTAATTGTTTTAATAATTAAAAGAAATGATTGAATAAATAAAAAAATGCAGTCATTGATCAAAAGTAATCAGTTTTTGGTCCGAAATAAGACCTCTTTAGTCCATCAATTGAAGCGTTGGATCCGTTTCGAGCCTCTGGTGATCGACAAACCGCCCGATTATTACCCGACTATTGAACAGAAGCTAAAAGATTTGAATTATTACGAAACGGCCACTAATTTAGCCGACATTGGGTTCGCAAAAGACTCTGACGTCAGACAAAAGTGGTCTGAAGTGAGAAAAGCCGTCGAATCGAAGAGTTTAGTCAATGAAGACTTGGAGTTAGAAGAAGACGAAGAGAATCCGAGTTTGGATTACAAACGGGTTTTCGAGAAATGGCTTTTGAGTGAAGAAGGCATTCAAAGCACTATAGATACGGCCAATCATTACTCAATCTTTAGAGACCTCTTTCCGGTGACGTCTCAACCGCACAGCATATCAGCCGCCGAAGCCATGCCTTCGAAACCGATTTATTATTTTTGTCCATTAGTTCCACTGAAAGCCGAGTTTTGTGTAAATGAATCCGAAATCGATTCAGAGATGAGTGAAGAGGTTTCGAAAAGCGATTTAAATGATATTATCGTTTCGCCGGTATTTCGCGGAAATATATTATTTCCGGAAAAATGTATTAATTGTCCGAACGTTACAATCGATTCTTCGGCTATCAATGGAATCGATAATTCAGATAATGTCGAAGAATGTGAGGAATCGATTGAAGAACTGAACGGAAGAATACGACTCTTGAATGACGACAAGAATTACTACACTTTAGGGCTGATTAGTCTGGACTCACATTTCGGCGATGAGTCGAATGTCTGCCATTGGCTGACGACTAATATTCACAACAAAAACAAAACAACGAATTTTGAGACAATTGTTAAGTATTTACCCGTTTATGGGATCAGAGGTTTCGGTTATCAGAGATTTGTATTCGTTTTGTATAAACATAAGAATCGATTGAATTTGGAATCAATTAATGATTTCGATTTACAAAAGAGAAGATTTAATGCATTTGAGTTCATGTCAGCCCATGGATCAGACAATACTCTGACCCCAATAGGCCTGTCCTGGTTTCAGACCACTTGGGATTACAGTTCACAAAAAATATTTTACGACTATTTGGGTATAAATTCTGTTAAAAGTTATAATTAGTTTCAATGTTTAAATGAATTATTTACTTAAGACATGCGATCTCCTCATTACGAATGGATTGCACCCAAAGACAATTTGTTCAAACAATTGCAATTCCCGGGTCGGGCGCCGTTCAATATGTATGGAATTGCCATTCCTTTCGATATGTTTTAGATTAAAACAATTGTTTTCTCAATAGATATTTGGATCGCTTTAGAGATCCGAAAGATGTGGCGAAAGATGTGTTGTTAGAGAGACTGAAGTCTATTAATCCGTACGAATACGAGAATATATTTGAGAAACCAGTTCTCCCACACATACAACCGATTCCGAAGGCAACTCCCGATTGGCTCAAGGCTTCGATTCGGAAACGCCGAACAAAACACGGAATATATCGGGGATTGAGACCTCATTCGGCGATCGAACCGCTCGACAATAACGCAGACTTAGACCGACCCAAATGGCCGAGAATTCATGAAACGGTTCATCCGCTCAACCAACCTCTACCTTACCCGGACGGACACCGAAGGCCTAAGCCTCTAAGGGATACGCTTTGGGTTAAACCACCCCACGAGCACCCGACCTATCGCATTGAGTTCCCGGACTCTCTCGAAGAGGAGGACAAATCAAAGTTAAGGAAATAGTCGATACAGTTATTCCAATTGGAATTATTGCTATTTATTAGTCTATAGTTTTATCAATTCATTATATATAATAAAAATCAATAAATATTACAATCGTTTAAATTATGTGAAATATGATCACTAATGAAAATAAATTTATATTAAATTACAAAACAATTTATTTATTTACTCCTATTACTCCTTACTCTATGTTGTCCGGGTATTGAAGTTATTTTGGCCAAAATTATGACAAAAATATATGAATTGTGTTAATTCAAAATGATTTCCGAATGCTTTGAGTTTAGGAGATATAATTAAAATGATAATTTGATCTTAAATAAGTTGCATTTAAGTTACATCTTATTTAAGAGCAAGTCGCAAATAATGGACATTCGGAATAATTTTTTTATTAACATAATTTATATATTTTTTGTCATAATTAAGGAGTTGCAGATGTAGTAATATATGTAGTTTTCAAAGTAGTAAAAAAAGTAGTACTTTGGAACACGAATGAAAAAATAATAATCTAAAAATATATTAAAAATATAAGAATTAAAATCGAAAATATTAATGTCGAAAATATTAAATTCGAAAATATTAAAATCGAAAATTAATATTTTCGACTTTAACATTTTCGACTTAAATCTTTTCGATTTTAATATTTTCGACTTTAACATTTTCGACTTGAATCTTTTCGATTTTAATATTTTCGACTTTAATATTTTCGACTTTAATATTTTCGACTTTAACATTTTCGACTTAAATCTTTTCGATTTTAATATTTTCGATTTTAAAATTTTCGATTTTAATTCTTATATATTTAATTTTTTTTTTGGGTTATTATTTTTTCATTTGTGTTCCGAAGTACTACTTTTTTACTACTTTGAAAACTACATATATTACTACTTCTGCAACTCCTAAGTCATAATTTTGGCCAAAATAACTTCAATACCCGGACAACATAGAGCTCCGAAGGGAAGGGTTAGTATAAATATAATTTAATTTTCAAGATTTTAATTGATATTAGAAGTCATACTCAACTTTTGATGTAAATTCGGTTAATTAACTAAAAAATAATTGTTTTTATTATTAATTTAATTGAGTGATTATAGGATATAAAGGAATCCTAATTATAGTAAAACACTGTTTTGTTCTAACAGTTTGAATAAATACTGATGACTAGGATTTTCTTAAATTAAATTAGAGTAAAATAAACCGAAATTATAATCAAAAATGTTTTCAAACTTGGCTACACTCACAAAAGATGGTTATATAACGGGTGATTAGGAATGAAATACGGGTTTAGATTAGAAATAAGTCGGTTATAATCAACAGATTTGTGGCAATCGAACCGTTCGTTTTAAGCAGTTTTGTTTGATTAGTCCTAACAATAGAGTACTTAATCGTTAAATCTTTAGTACATTATAGCTCTGAAACACAAATCTATTCCAAAAGCGTTTGATTTGGACTCAAAGAATCGACTTCGAGGTAGGAATGGGAGCAATCGACTTCCAGTGCAAACCTTTTCGCAGACACTATCGGCTGTTCTGTTGGAATGTCAGACATAATGTCTGAATACAAGTCCGATAGAAGACTATTGAACTGATTATTGAGATTTTCATTAAAATCAACAAAATTCTCGTTTTCGAAGCAATCAATCATTTGATTCAACTCATCGTTTGTACAAATATTATCGATTGATTCAAACGGTTGAGGACTTCCGGGTGGAGTCACCAAATACTCGATGTTATGCACAGGCGTAGTATTTCCCGAACATATTCGGTTGGCTTTCCATTCGAGAACTTTCTGATTAAAATCGATTTTTGGTTTTTTACTTCTTTTACACTTATTTTGGTTGAGTTTGTTTTGGACACACCTTTCGATGTATTGCCGATAGGTTTCGAACTTTGGATTCAAACTCTTTCGGAGTTTACTTAAGAAGGATTGCGCCGAAGAGGTGTCGACTGACGTAAGCGACCACTGACTGACACTACTGTTCGTCGAACTGATAGGCGTCGCCGGCATTGAATACGTCATTGTATTTGTGGTACTCATGGCTGGACTCGCTATCGATTCATAGAAGTAGTCAGTCATTGGATTCGACTCACAATTGGTTGAGTCAACAGATTCTTGAGAACACGACTTAGTCTTTGAGTCAGTCTTTCGATTATTTGAACTCTTTTTTAATTTAGGTTTTGAGTAATGTTTCGAATAATCACTGATTTTAGAGCTTATGTCGCAATCGATACTAAGAATCGGTTTCAATGGTTTTCGTCGGCTTTTAAGAGTCGATCGCTTTTTATTGCAATTAGTTTTCGGTTTTATATTGTTTTCACAAATTTTATTACAATTAATATCGTTTTGAACCAAATTGTCGACACTTTTGATCGGTTTATGTCTAACGAGAGTTAAGAATAGTTTCGATTTATTGATTAAATCAAATGAATTCGTTTCACAAGTTTTCGATTCATTCGATTCGATATAATATTCTTTTTTTCGTTTTTCAAAAACTCGAGTTATTGTCGTCTCTTCAGTCTTCACCCCTTCTTCGGCCACCAACTGGTCCTCAATCGGTGACAACAACTCAGGTCTTCGACATAACTCTTTGATGTCATCGAAAAGAGTGGACACAAAGAGGTTTTCGTCGAGTCGTCCGATCACTGGATTCGGAGTTCGACATAAATCGCGGATTTTGTCGAAAACCGAACTTTTAATCAGATTTTTATCACAATTTCGTCTAATTTTTGTCCGATTTTTCCATTCAATTGGTTTTGGTTTCAAAAAAGCCATAACTTTTCGATTCAATGCATCCAAACATTAAATCAATAGTTTTGTCGTCAAAACACAAAACATTTTAATCACATTTCGCCGTAAATACACATAAATTAAATCAATAATTGAACTGAATTTGTGAACAAAAGTAATATAAATTGTAAAGTAATAGAAATGACTAAAAGAGTTAAACCGAAGACATAATAGCGTCGAATATCAACAGCAATGCAAACAAATCGCGTCAAACGTCGGACTCTTCAGAGACCAAACGCACACTTTTTTAAATCTCCGGCATTTGAAGCGTTTGATTCGCTTTTTGTTGCGTTTAATACATCAAATACTACACTAACGACACCTTTCGGTTGGAATAATATTTTATTACAAACTTTTTTACAAGATTTCAATGTTTAAAAAAATTAGAATTTTTAAACAAATCAAAAAACATTTTTTAATGACTTTAATATTGCAAATCATAATTTTTACGAAAGATGAGTTTTTTAGTATCAAATTATTAATAAAAATTCAAATAAGAAAAGTAATGATTAATTCAGTTTATATATACTGTATATATATATTCTGAATATAAAGATTTTTAAAAATGTTTAGTCAATAGAATATAAGTAAAAATCAAAATAATGATAAGAAATGAATGAATATATTCAGAAAAATATTGTTTCTTTCAATAGAAAACTAAATATTTAGTCAATTGTTAATAAAAAGCAACAATTTCGGGTCACAACTATTATTCATCGCTGGACTCCTCGCTGTCGTCCCCGTCCTCGTCCTCCTCCTCCTCACTGGCGCTCTCACTCTCGTCGGACACCTCTTCCTGTTGTTGAGTCTGTCCTTCCTCTGCCTTTTGATTCAAATATTAAGAAATATTAAAATTTTGTATAAAATAGCACTAATTCTTAGCTCTAACTTATAAAGCCTTACCTCTTCTTCATCAGCGGAGCCGTCGTCCGAGTCTTCGGATTCAGCCGAGGATTGGACGACATTGTCAGTCGTCGCCACATCTATTGTCGCGATTACATTAGAGTCATCGGCCACGGCATCCAATTCCGATTTGGCCTTAGGTCTGGCCTTTTGTTTGGGTCTTGACTTCTCTGTTTGCAAGACCTGGTATTCGGCCAATTCTGACTCATTCAGTGTCTATAGAATTCAATTAATTTAAAGTAATTCAAAACAAAAACTAATTCATTGATCACTAACTGAAGTAAATTTAGCCAAAGATTTCTGATAATCGGAACCCAATTGTTTCGACCGGAAGTCATAGCTCTCTTTTTGACTTTTATTCATTTCTTGGTTCCATTTTCTGGCGATTTCTTGCATTCGTTTCTTGGGTTCAATGTCTACGAGACTCGAGAGCTGTTCCGAAGTGAATAACGCGTAACCACTCTTCGGCGGTCGCTTCGGCTCGCGTTTCATCAATGCCTGTGCAGTCACTGAAGGCTTCTCTTTCTGTTGCGATGGTTTGGAAGGACTGGAAGCGTCTGTTTTGGTGGTCGGCATAAATGAAGTGAAAGGTTCGGCCAATTTATAATACTTTGCTTTCTTTTTATCGGTCAGTTTGTCCTTCCATTCCTGAAGACACAGTTTCAGAATTTCTGATTTATTCTTTTCCGGGTATTTGGTCTGAAGGACAGGCACTCTATCCATCTGATAGTGCATTAGCGCCGCATGTTCTTTAGCATTGGGATCCTCGACCTGTTCGTGATTCAAAGGAATCTGAAGTTTTGGCAGATTTTGCTGTTGTTTTAGTTTCTTCTCTGACGGAAGTTTCAGTTTGTTTTCACTCAAAACCTTTGATTTTTCCGATTCGGGCAATGAATTCAAATACGCTTCGAATTTCTCCACATATTTCGTGTTCTGTTTCTGCGCTTCTCTGTTATAGCCCTGTCTTTCCGACTCCGGCAGCTCTTTCCAGCGCTTGGCGATCACAACCATCTTCTCCTTCGATGGGATGTCCTTTAGTTCTCTCAACAGAATCTTTGAGAACAAACTATAGCCAGAATTCGGCGGTCGTTCAGGTTTTCCGTCGAACTTGTCTTTCAATTCCTTTTCCCCTTTAGTCAAAACCGATTTAGACTTATTTGGCTCAAAGCTCGGGTGCTCTTTGATGTAGTCCAACAACTCGGCCTCATAGCGCTGTTCATCTACCAGTGCCCTCCGAATCCACTTAATTCTCTTGCCTTCACTCAACTGACTCCACGAATGTCTGATCCGTTCAATCGCCTCTTTCCGGCCCTCACTGTTTGGCGCAATTTTCTTCGTCTTCTCTTCCATAAACAACTGAACCGGAGTTCTGGGCTTATGCGGGCCTTCCTGTGCGTGACCGTGAGATGACTGGGTTTTATTCATAGAACCGAACTCAACCTCCGGGTGCTCTAGCTTAAACTTAACCAGTTTTTGTTTGTACTCTTCATACTCTTTATCGTATGAATCCTTATATTTCTGTTTTTTGCGTTCATTAAGAGCCGCGAACTTCGAAGACAATAATTTGGCCAAATCGGTGACACTCGAGCCCGGGTGACCTTTACCTGCTTTCTCCCTCTTCTCCATAAAGTACCGGAAGAATGGGGTCAACGGTTTCTTAGGCAAGTCCGGGTGCTTTATCTTTTTAGCATTGTTGTAGGTTTGCCAAGGTGCTTTCAGCCACACCCGAGCGTCGCTCACCATATCTGTCAGCGTTCGGTATCGACGCAACTGTTGTTCAAATTAAAAAATCGTATTTTTAAAGCAATTTTAACAAAAAAAAGCTAATAAAAAATGTTCATGCTTAAATTTTGAGTAAGTTAAAAAATAAGAAAGCCGTTTTACAATATTCGCTTATCTTTTATTTGTGTTATTTATCGTGATGAAAAATTTAAAAAGCAGTTTTTCGACTACATTCTATTTAATTTAAAAATATCAATAGTAAATAATGTGCAGTTTATTGTTTACTGTTTGAAAGTTAAACATCCAAGCTGATTATCACTTGAAGACATTGTGTTTTACTGTATGCAAGTAATGCCAATATACAACATAGAGTCCGAACAAAAAATGATTTAAAAAATTAAAAGATATTTATTTATAAATAAAATAAAATATAATAAATTTCTATTTATAATTTAATTGTTTATTAGACTATTTATCTATAAAATATTATTTAGATAATAATAATAATAACGGAGATATTAATTGTTAAACTAGTTGATGTCCAAAGTCTGTTTGGACTATTGAGAAAATTTATAACTTTTAATTTGATTAAAAATAAGCCGGAGCTTGTTCAAATACATTTTAATGTTGAAAAATGCATATGATTTGATCATTATTAGTTAATACATCTATAATTTCAAAATATTTATTGTAATTATAACTAATTTTGGATTAAATTTAATTGAAATAATTAAAATATAATAATTTTAGTAATAATAAAATAAAATAACTATTAAAATAAGTCAAAAGTTAACTTTTTGTGTAGTTTAATAGATTTAACATTAGAACTTGTTTTTTAAATAAATATGTATTTTTAAATAATTGTATAAATCAGTAATTTAATTAATTTTGTATTTATTTTACAAATAGCACTCATTTTAAGTTTAAATAGTTAAATCATTTACTAAATTAAAACTAAAATCTATGTTAATTTACTTAAAATAATTTTTAAAAATTGGCCCAAGTCTTATTAGTAGGGCGCTCCAAACGTCCAAAAAAATAATATGCGCGTCAAAAGTTGAGAGTATCTCGGATATCGAGAAGAATTAAATTAAAATTTTATATACAATTAAAAAGATTTCAAATATTATTGAATTTAATTAAAAACATATAAAAATAAAAAATCCAATTATAAAAAATTATTGTAATAAATAAATAAATATTTTACG
>JAQFXP010002190.1:0-16030 GCA_034693685.1 Belba bartosi
AGTTAAATAAATCATATGATTATAATTAACAAAACTGTTCGATAGCTTACTTATTTTTGCAACATTGTTGACCACAACACTAGTGGTATTTTTGGATGTTTCGATCAGTAACTTTTGATCTTCATCAGCAATAGTCATATAATGTTACAATATAACTATTGCTGATTAAGATCAGAAGTTACTGATCGAAACATCAAAAAATACCACTAGTTTTGTGGTCAACAATGTTGCAACTTGCAAACTAAGTGAGCTATCGAACAATTTTATTAATTATGTAATCTTACAACAAAAATAAATTCAAATTTAATCATATGATTATATTTTTATTAGAATTTTGCTTTTTTAGAAAAATAACTTTCACTAATCCCGGCTAGCTTATTATGTATAGTTTCAAGTTTCAATGTTATTATAAAAAAAATAAAAATTTTTTAAATAACTTCATATGATTCCAGAATTTAAAACTAAATATATATTTTGATAAAGTAAAAAAAATAATAATTCTCTTTAAATTGTTTAAATTAAAAAAATATTATTAAGAAAAATATAAAATATTCGCAAACTTTTGTAATCAGAATCTATTCAAAACTAGATTTATTGATTTATTCAAAACTAAACAGAGATTATATAAAATAATGCTATTGTGAGATTATATAAAGTTACAAGACAAAAAATATCTTAATTTAAATTATTTTTTATTGACAAATAAATAGAAATTATATCTAAAGTATTTCTTATAAAATAGAATTTATTTTGTATGAAATGAGTTTTGATATAAATAAAAATCAAACAAATAACTTATAAAAGTGTTTAAGTTTCTAATCTTTAGTCTCATTCTTCTGGTGCTGTTTGTCGTCCTCAACCCTTATGTTCCACAATTGGGATCTCATTTTGAGGGCAGCTTCGGTCGGATTCCAACGCGAAAGCTTCACTCGATTCGACTCATTCAGAGCGATAAGCACTTCAACACAACGGCACAGGGATTGGGTCGCATACAAGTAGTCGTCATATTGTGTTTTAGTCTCTTGGATGTGAATCAATGCAGTCTTTACTGTAAACTCTTTGCTCTTTCCGTTCACATTCATTGTCAGAATTGCCTCATTTTTCACTTCTTCCACATTTTTCTTCACTTTTTCACTAAATTTGAGCAAAAATTAAGTTTTGAAAACCTTCACATCTGTCTCACCTTCCGGTGCCACTGTCCGGTGCTGTCAGCGATTCAACCAAAGCGGCACTCTTTGAACCGTTTTGTTGTTTACCAACTATTTGATCCTTATCTGAGATACTAAGCATTTGAAGAGTTTTTTCGAGTGATTCTAAATAATCGGATTCCTGTTTATCCAAAAGTTTGACGAACTCTTTAGTCTTCACCACATTATGGAGCGCCGCCTCTGAGTCGGCCCTCAATTCTTTCGAGTCCTGTAACCAGAACTGGAGAACAAGACCCAAATCCGAGTTCTGTTTTAGAGCCAATTCTTTGTCGAAATTGAATTTTAAGAGATATTCGTCGATATCTCGAATCGGTTTCAGTCGATAAAGAATATTAAAAAAGTTTTCGTTTAGTTTCGATTCCAACAGAATTGAGAGGATGTGTCCGACGCCGTCGAAGCAGTAGTCCATCTCTTCGGGTGTTGTGTCGAACTTGAATACTGAGTTGACGGACATCGCCGAAGACATTCGCTCCAATTTAAGGCTTTCGTTCTCCATTTTAGTCTCTTATCTGATTATTTGTCTCTTATTTTACCAAATATTGACTTTTAATTAGAATTAAATCAAATTTTTTTTGTTAGACTGTCTTTAATCAAATTTAACCGTTTGTAGAAATGTTTGAATTTTTCTTATTTCAAAGTCACGCGTAATGTATTAAACATTATAAGTATTACCCAAATTATCTTGCTTATAATTGTGCGCAATTGTAAGCATGTTAAGTCGGTACCGTAATTTATAACTAAGTTTGCGCTCAAAATCAAATTTAAGGCAATATTTCAAAACTAATTTTATTTTTAATGACTTGTTTATGATTTAAGGATTAATACAAATTACTTTTCAATCATTTATATAAAACAAATAAAATCTATTGACTATTATTCGAATTATTTCTCATTTTTTCCTCAAAATATTCTTTTTTCGCGGCTCTTAACAAAACATTTGTCAAAAAGTTTTTGCTTTCAATCGGTTCGTTGCGAACACTCGGGTATGGATTGCCTGAAGAAAATGAATTAAAAATTAATTAAAACTAAAAAATTTTAATCCAAAAAATGCAATAAAAAGACCTTTGAGTTCAAGAACAGCTCTTTGTTGGACATCAGGTACGACATTGTTCTTGGGATCCGTTTTCAAAAGAGTTTGTTCGACAGCAATAGGCAATAAATGCATTTGAGTGAACGATTCGCTATAATTCATATAACGAGGCGCTAATACTTTGAACAGTTTGTGGATTAAGTTCTTCTCCTAATTGTTAGACAATTAGAAAAAAGACAAAAATTAGAAATTAAGCCAAAATAGAGAACAAAAATCACCTGTAAGTAGAAGTCAGCCAGTTCCATCGTGGGTCGATGACAGTCCCCGTTCCGAATTGCTTCCATTATTAGCTAAATAATTGGTTAAAAACTTTTGGTTTAATTGATATTTATTTTCCAACAAATAATCGATTGTTTTAGCAATTATTGTAATCGAAAAACACCGACCCTTTCGGCGTAGTTGCGGACCTCATAGGCCCTATAGTACGACAAATCAATCCTCTCATCTCTGATCAAATGATTAACTGATTTAGCAATCGTTTTGAGTCTGATCTGAGGGCCGAACAGCTGTCGGCGCCACTCTTGGTCGCCCTTCACTTTGATCGGGTCTTTCAGTATTTCGTAACGCATTCGCGGCAATAGTTTCTTGACTTTTGTCTTAAAATATAAATTAAAATCAAAATAAATTTTGTTTTTCTTTGGGATTAAAACTATTGAATACAAACAGTCGGATATTTTTTGTACATCCAATGCTCTATTGATTAAAATAAACAAATATTTGTTAGACTTATTGCTAATTATGTCTTTTAATGCATTATTCAACAATTGTTCTAGATAGTAATTACCAATGTTAAATTTATAAACCATGATTTTGATTGATTTTTAATTTGATTTAATTAATATAAACTAATTTTTTGTAATAAACTTCACATCAAAGACAAACACATTTATGAATTCTAAAGAAATAAATTATGTCTTAAAATGTTAGCTCTTTTCTAAACTTATTTTATATAATTTTTGGTCAAATTCTTGCTTTTAATTGAACGTAAATTCTGGATCAAATAAAGTGTTGTATTAATAACAAAAAGCATATGTTTTTTGTTTTTGTTTTCAATTCAAAACAAATTACTTACTATTAGTCTTAAATCGTGTTTTAAATCTTACATTTGTTTTAAATTTGGTTTTGGATTTGAAAAATCAATTAATTAGTTTTGAATAATGAGTAGCAATGCGTCGAATAGTATATCAAATGCGAGCAAACGTTTGAAACAACACTTTCCGTACGGCTTCTCTCAATGTCTTTCACAGGTTTTAAATACATTTTTGATTTAATTCACAATTTATTTGTTTATTAATTAATTAATTGTTTTTTTTTTGTCTTTAATTAAGGCCACAATTTATGCGAAATGTATTGAATTAAATGACATTCAAAATGTGAGAAAAGATATCTGTTTTGAAGAATTCAAAAAACTTAAACTTTGTTTTCAAAACGCGATTAAAAATATTAAATAAATTGTTTTAATAAATTATAGATAAAAGTAATAAATTGTTATAAAAATATATATTTAATAAAATCACAATTTTTTAGTTTCAATAATACAAAAGAAAAATCAAATATTATTTCTAAAAAATGAAATAAAATTGAAAACAATTTTTGCTTTAATTCAAATATCTGTTTGCGATTCGAGTAAAGCGTAAATAGAAATGAAAATAATTACAAAAAGATAGTATAGAATCGGAAAAATCCATTTCGATATGTTATCCAATGAGGAATGGCTTCCAAACTCATCCGAATTGTCATCTATTCTGAGATTGTGAGCACTTGTCTGCTGTTGTTGTTGTGTTTGATCACCAATTGGTGTCATTTCCATTGATTGCTGGTTTGCACAAAGAGGTGCTCTTATATCAACCTCTTCTACCGTACCCTTTGATGAGAACCGTTGTCTATATTCTGTATTAGTATTTAGTTTTCTATTCCTCTTATATTGAACTATAAATTCAATGTTCGCTAAACTAACAAAAAGTATTGAAATAAATTCCCATAAATTAATTGCTGTCAGGTTTGACACAATTGGAAGATTGGATCTGAAGTTAACAAATAGTATGATTAGTCCCAACAAAGCACTTAAATTGGTTTGTATTCTTCCGGTGATCACTGAATCTGTGGTCAACCAGAAGCCGATGAATGTAATGCTGACCAAAACAATAGTCGGTATGAAATAAACGCTTAAATAATATGATTTATCGCGAATAAAGATTAGAAATGCACCCAAACAGCTGTAATCCTCTCTCCAACTCTCACTTCCGAAACATTTTTTGGCCAAAGTGTGAATCAGATAAGCATTTGTAGCACTCATTGAGTCTGAAATGAATATCGATTTGTTTTTAATCCATTTTAGCTCCACTTCATGGGTTGCTATAGAAATGAAAATATATTAATAGTAAAAATGTTTAGAAAATTAATTTTGATTTATAGCGAGTGTTACTCAACTAAATTTGCTTTCTATTTCAAAATTGCATCTTGGTGAATCAAACGGAAAAATTCTTGAATTTCCAGAACAGAATATTTGCATTTCATAACTAAATACCGAATGTATTAAAATAAGTTTATACGAACAAGTTGTTTTTACCGATTAGTGAAGTGAATGTCTCCATTATTGAAAATTCTCAGAGCAATTATTTGGTTATTATTTTTGTGGGAAGTCTTTCCATGTTTTACGAAATAGAGGTCAGGAATCCACAACTTGTGTGAATGTTTGTATGCATTCAAATACTTGTGGTCTCCTCTCTCCTCATGTTTGAGTCGGAAGTCATTCCAAATCAGATGCATTAAGAGCTCGACTTCATAGGTAAGACTCGATTCATTAGGTGTGGAGAGAGTTAACAAACTTATACTCACATTGACTACAGTATGTGCTGTAGATATTGATCGGAAATTTTAATACTAAAAACTATCAGATATTCATAAAAATTTTATTACATATTATAAATTTTACAAGTTAAACTAGTTGTGCTTGTTTGTGTGTTAAACTAATTTACCTTAATTTTGCTTAATTGCAACTAATAAATTATGACTAGTTTGCACTGGCCGATTGATTGCAAAGATGCGCATTTTGTCAAACACTTACAATTTGCCCTTGTCAGTTTAATTGTTTTTATGTATCAATTTTTAACAAGTTATTTTTTTAGCTATGACTTTGGAAACAAAATTTAGAATTTTTTTTATCTAAACTGTTGTAATTTTAAACTAAATTCTCGTTTAAACTTAACATTCATTACAATTATTAATTAATCCGGAAGAATTATCATTTAAATTTAACTTAAATTAGTGTAAAAAATAGTCAAATTGACAAAGACAAATTGAACTCTTCCAGAAATCTAAAAATATGCATGAATTTTACTATTAAAACAAACTTATTATAAATGTTTTAGCTTGTACATTTTATTTTAAAACTTATAGATAAAATAATGACTATATTTATGATCAAGTTTTTAAAAGTCTGTTCCTGAAATTTGGAAGTAATGTTGAATTTTGTTATTAAGGCAAACTTATAAATGTTTGTAAATTTTATTTTTAAACTTTAATTCTAGATAAAATGAGAATTATATTTATATTCAAGTTTTAAAAGTCAAAATTACAAAAGTATATAAAAGTTTAATATAAAAATTTTAAAAATCAGTATTTGCTCATTATATTTTAGTAAATTTTAATAAATTTATTTCAAACTTAGAGTCAATGAATTTATTCTCCATTTTAAACTTTGTCTTTTAATCAAAATATTTTATATAAACACAGATTTTAAAATAAAAAGTTTTACTTATTTCAAGTTGAATATCAATTAAAATTTTTATTTAATCATTAAAAATATACTGCTATCCTGCAATAAAATTTTACTTTAAAGCACGAGATAGCTTTTTGGCCGGAGATAGCCAGGGTGCGTCGATGTTAAAATAATTTAACACGAAATTCAATTAAAACATAAAAACTTTATTTAAAACTTTAACCAAACTCTGCCGAAAATATGTAAATTCAGATACAAGTGAATGGTTTAATGTCTGAGTGTTCTCTTGGGGAAAATATGTCGCTTGGTGATTAAGTTGAGAGTCAACTAGGTCAGATTTAAGTAGAGAGATATGCGAGAGATGTGTGAATGCAAGCTAGGTTAAAAATAGGGCAAAATGTGCAAGTAGTTTCTGAGAATTAAGCCGAAAATAGATTTTTTGCCATTCTTTGTCTCAACTTAATAGCAAAATTCAACATTACTTTAGCATATAAAAGTATTTTTTTGTATCAAACCTTTATATTCAATGTGTCATATGTTAAACTTAAAATTATATGAATATCATAAAAATCAATTTATTTACTATTTTTAAATTTTGCTTTTAGTCGAAGTAATATAGACACAATTTTTTTTAAAGTTTTACCTATTTTAAGTCAAATATTAATATAAAATTCTTAAATTAATTATTAAAAATATACAAGCTATACTGTCAAATAATTTTACTTATAGCGCAAAATTCGTGCCTATTTTCGGATTTTATGAATAGTAAATGTTTGCCAATTATTGTATAAAATGTATAGTAATTTATAAATTTAAATTCTTTAAATAATTTATATAAAACAATCTAGAAAATAATAATAACAATAATAATAAAAATTGCAATTATATTTATTTGGTTTTAATTTCTTTAAATTTGCAAATAATATATTACTTCATTTATATGTAAACTAGATATATTAAAAGTTAGTTTTTAAAAATTATCCATAACATTTAATTTTCATTATAACATAAATGGTAAACGTTGTAATTAAAAGGTAAAAGTTGCTTCTAATTTTATAAATTATGATATACACTTTTCTATTTTGATAATAATATACGTGTTTGTTATTGACTAAATATTTCTGAAATAATATTTTAAAACTAATTATACTAATATATAAATTATATAAGTAATTTGTATTGAATTTATATAACTTGCCGTTCGGTCGTAGATTAGAATTATAAATATCGGCGGAAAGTATTTGATTTAATATTTGTTCGTCTCTATGATGTCTATAAAAAGGGAGTTTTATTAGAATTCTGTCCTTCATATATAGTAAAAGTTAGAAAATTTGTAATTAAAAATAAGTTTTTAAGAAAAATTTAGTTTGTATTATATTATTAATTTTAATTAGTTTAATTTAAAGTTTAACAAATATATTTCAAATTTCAAACCTGGGTATTTCAAACTCGTTAGCATTTGTCACAAAAATTTTAATACTTATTACAAAAAAAATTATTAAATCGCGAAATGAAGACATTGTCGCAAACGGAGAGAAGAGTTTATTTATAGAATTACAGTAAGTGTTGAATTGAATTAAATGAGTGGAATCTGTTTTGTCGTAAGCATTTGCCTACTATTAGCTTGTCAATAGCAACAAGTTGGTATACTATTATAGCCTATGGGTTTCTAGCCTTTCATGCTAGAATAAGTTTTAATAGCGTAACATGAGTTTACATAAGTTAAGCGATTATTTATCAAATAACTAGATTTCAACCTTGAATTGCAAGTTTGCAGACAATGTTTGATAGACTAAGAAAGGCTAACATCCTATTGATATATCAAATATTTTGTTGAATTCAATGTTGATTTGGTTATATTTACATGTTAAATTACATTAAATTAGAAATATTATATTTTTGTAGTTTAGAAATATATATATGCAGAATCTATTTTAATTTATAAATAACTTAACAAGTAAGTGAAAATAATATAATAATTTGTTAATTTTTATTTAATATTTTAATAGCTTAAACGTGCTTGTAAATTTAAATATGATTGAATTATTTTATGCTTGTTATCTAGAGATTACAGTGTTTCACCTTAATAATCTCTATTCTAGTATAACTTTCTAGTGAGATCATTTCTAATAAAATTTTATTACTATTTTGTTACCGGTTTTTAGCATAAATAAAAATATTCAGAATTCTGGTTTTTAGAAATTGTAAAATTTATTTCTCAAATATTATAAATTATAATCAAATGTAAAATTAGATTAAAACCTATTTATAGATAAAAATTTACTTAAATATATTGATTGGGAAATAAAGAGATAATAATTATTTGTTTTATTAAATTAATGAAAATTTTTGTATTGATAAGAAATGAAATGTGCAAGTCAAATACGTGTTTTCTCTTTACTTGCCTTTCATTGCAAATCTTAAAAATAATAAACAAAATAAAGAATTAATTTATAATTTGTTTATTTAATATTTTATCGCTTCTAATGCGATATAACGCTAATTTAAAGTTGATGGCATATTCCTAATTTAAACCATTTAATTGTCTAATACTTTTTTTAATTAAAATGTCTAACAGTTTAAATATGTACAAGTTTAAAGTTTGTCGATCAAATTAAAAAATTTTAATCAAAATTAATAAAATTAATAATATGAAAATGTTTAAATTTAGTTTTAGTGACTAAGTGTGAGGTTTTAGTTTACACTGTAAACTAAACTTTTACAGAAAATGTCTCAATTATTAATCAAATTTTGAAACTGAAATAAACTATTTATGAGATCTTATATTGGGCGCAGTTTTGATTAGTTTTAAAGAGTTTTTTGTAAATTGTTTTTCCGTTTATTAAGACTCAGTTTTCAATCAGATTTAAATCAATTGATTTGTTATTAATTTCAATAGCTGTCAAACTTTTGTCGTATGTTTTTAATTGTTTAAAACGTTATATAATTAATATATTTTTTGTTACAATATTTCTCACAAATTAAGCCAAAATTATGTCGAAATCAAAGACAATGTCGAAGACATCAGTTGGTATAGAAGTGACCCATCTTTGTAGCCATCGATGCAATCATTCAATTAAAGGAAATATTAATAACAATAAAATTGATTTAAAAACTGAAGACTTAATTAGAAACCAATTGAGACGACAATTGTGTAAAACCGATGACAACATAATGTCGACTCAATTAGAGTCAAATGATTTGTCGATTAATGATAAATCACATCAATTGAGGAACAGCTACAAAGAGAGCGAACTCTTCGGGTATATCGGATCCATTGAATATGGGCTCAAGACTAGAGAGACACTGAAGAAGTGTTTGTCTAAGATCTGCGCAAACGATGTGTTTGCGAATACAATCTTTACATTCTATGACCGAAAGTTGCAGACTTTGAAGTGTTTGTCCAAAACGGATCAATTCATTCCTCGACAGATATTTAAATCGCTTAAATCATTTAGTTTTGGATCTATTGTAGACTTAACCGAATTTGTTGAACACTATTCGAGCGATAGATTGGAGCCGAAGCTAAATGTGGCCAAAGACGACATCAGAGCTGACTTCCAGAATGACCGCAAACGACTGGATCTGATATTTCGTTTGACCAATGATGGCATTCATGGAAAACAAACGAAATCTATTCGATATAAACTAGAATACGAATACAATTCAGTAAAATCGATAACTTTTTCAGTAAATGAAAACTTTATGAGAATTTACTTCACAATAAAAAATCCGCCGATTCTGTACAAACTGGCCATCGATGACATGACAGCCGAAGAGAAGGCCGAATATGTGCGACAAAACACTAGATATGACCCGAGAAGACCGCCTCATAAACAGAAGACATACAAAGACCTCGAATTGGGTAAAGGCGTTCACACCTATGAGTTGCCGAATCACGTCGACTGGATTCGAGTCAATGAGTTCTTGGGTTGTGTTCCGGAAACTATCGGCAAATCCAATGTTCTTATGGTTGAGATTCCATTGATTAAGAAAGAGTCGAAATTACTGTCAAAGAATTTGGCCGATCCGTACCGACTCTTATATCAAATAAAACTGTCTTCGAACTCAAAACTCGAATCGAAACAAATTCCGATTCAATTCTCTTATATCCAAATCCACAATAGCTTTGAAAATCAATCGATAAAATGCAAAATAATAGACAAAATAAGTGTTCCGTTTGAAGTCAAATACGCCATTCATTCAGTATTTTCTCATTGCTTTCAGTCTTCAGACGATCTGTTCCTCAAAAACCAAACAAAAGAATTTTGTGAAAAAATCGAAGAATTTTCAGCAATAGATCTGAAAGCCATCGAAGAAACACTGTTTGAGTTATCGGAACTAATTGACCGAAACGTTATATTTTGTTCACTTAATGCTTTAAAACGTATTTTTGTGTATATAAAGCAATTGAATGAAATGCTCGAAACGGTTGACATCAATTCATTCGATCCCGAAATGGTTGACATTCGGCGATGCATTCTAACGCCGACAAGACTTCTGGTGCTCCGACCTATGCCCACATATCGAAGCCGTTTTCTAGTCGAATCAGAACCCGATTACACTATACGTCTGACTGTGGCTGAAGACAATTTAGAAAGTCTTCAGTTTTCGGTTTCGTTATTATTCAAAACTTCGAATAAACCCACATTTTTATCAAAAGTAATAAAAGATCCGTTAATTAAAGGGATAAAAATTGGGAACCGTTTGTACGAATTTTTGGGCAGTTCTTCGAGTCAGTTAAGGAACTGCGGAATGATTTTGTATGCGAAGGACGGAAGCGGTAGAACTGCCCAATCGATTAGAGATTCTATCGGCGATATGAGTGCAATCATTACAAATGTGGCCAAATATGTGGCCCGACTTGGACTGGCCTTCTCTCAAGTGATGACTCACATTGAAGTCGACAAAAGTAATACTGAAGTCGAAAAAGATATTGAGTTTGGGGTTAAGTTGAATGAAGAGAAAGAACCGATTTTTAAGCGTAATAAAAGCGGAGAACTATTGCTTCAGCCCTACTGTTTCAGTGATGGCATTGGAAGGGTTTCGGAGATAGTTATGGAAAAAATTTGGCAAAAGTTGGAATACGAATGTAAGTACAAGCCGTCGGCCATTCAGATTCGTTACGGCGGGTGTAAAGGAATGTTGGTTTTGGACCCGACCTTAAAGGGCGAGAAAATAATATTTCGGGAAAGTATGAAGAAGTTTGAATCCGATTCTAACAAATTGGGTATTCTTAAGCTGTCAGCGCCGAGACCTCTATATCTGAACCGACCATTGATCACAATTCTGGAACAATTAGGTGTTGAACCAAAAGTATTCCTCGAGATGTTAATGGATAATCTCAAGAATTTAGTTAAGGCAATGATCTGCGAATGTACGGCAACGCCTATACTTCAAAAGTATAGTTCATTAAAGATCTCTTATCGCGATCTCTATTATTCGGGAATTCCATTCCTAACGGAACCCCTATTTCGACAAATTATAGATTCAATCATTAATTTTCGAATATATGAATTGAAACGAAAGGCAAGAATTCTGGTTCCTATGGATTGCGGTCGGACTGTGTTTGGAGTTCTGGACGAAACTGGACTCTTAGAGTCCGGACAGATATTTCTCCAGTTGTCTCACGTCGACGAAAATGGCAATCAGACGGACCAGAAGCCAATGATACTCGAAAAGGATATAATGGTGACTAAGTTCCCATGTCTTCACTCGGGAGACGTCCGCAAACTAAGGGCAGTCAGAATTGAAGCTCTTGAGCACATCAAGGACTGTATAGTCTTTCCACAAAAGGGTGAGCGCCCGCACCCGGACGAGATGGCCGGCAGTGATTTGGACGGCGATGAATACGCAGTTATTTGGGATTCGCCGCTAATATTCAATGACCCAAACCAAGAACCCATGAATTTTCCCGTAACTGATCCGATACTTCTTGAAAATGACGCAACGGTTGCCGATGTTCTGGATTTTTATTGCAAGTATATCGCCGGCAATAACATTGGACTACTGGCCAATTCCCATTTGGCCTTTGCTGACCGCAAACCGGATGGCATTTACAGCGATGTTTGCAAGAATTTGGCCAAAAAGTATGCGGTGGCTCTTGACTTCGCCAAAACTGGTAGAGTCGAGACCATTCATTGGTAAGATTTTTGATCAATTTTTGTTTAAATAGTTGTTTGATATTTATTAATATTGTCTCTAAGGACGGAACGACCGAATCTTTACCCAGACTTTATGGAAAAATTTTCTAAAAAGAGGTCATATTTATCGAAACGTGTTTTGGGTCAGTTGTACCGCCAATGCGAACGGTTTTCTTTGAGTATGAAAACTGATAAAAAGGTCGAATGCAAACCCGAACCCAATCCTGACTTTATATTAAATGGTATAGACTTTAAGTGAATTATTAAATATTGTTTTGATTTAAATGCTTTATAAAACCGAAAGGTTGGGAAGAATACAAACAATCGGCAACTGATGCCTATAATGAGTACAAAAATCGAATGAATTACTTGTTAGAGAAGTTCGGAATGGATTCCGAGGCGACTGTCATAAGCGGTGCTGTTCTCGAGAAGACATCGAAGTATATGACCGGAAATTCCGAAACTAATGACTTGAGGGAAATGTTGAAGAATTTAAATAACAAATTGTTTTATAAATTCAAAACTCGTTTTAATGACGAATGTCTGCGCGAAGACAATAGCGAAGAGAAGAGAGCTCTGAGAGCGAGCGCCTGGTATTTGATTCCATTCGTTATAAAAGACGATTCTGAAGAACGATATTTTGGTTTTTCGTGGACTATCACTGAAGAGATCTGTAAATTAATGAAAAGATCGGGAAAACCGAACAAATACTATAATAATAGCCATAATTGCGCAGAAATGGCGACAAATATTTTAGACGAATATTTCGAAAACTATTACATATATCGCGAACCAAACGTTGAATCGATTCCTGATTTGAGAGATAAAAGACAGAAAATAATGGAAGAGAGATGTATGTCATCAGAGGTGGTACTGAAGGCATGGCTCGAAAGACAGGACGACCTCTCCTTCAAGAGAAGAGTCAACAAAAAACTAATTTCAACCACAGATTATGTTATGTCTGATATGGATAGGAAGTTGAGGCGACAGTTATGGCAAAAACGAATCGTTATGTTATCCGAAGCGAAAGATACGAACAATGAACTGAAAAGTGCCGGACATTTGGTAATGGAATTCCTCTTAGAATCTGTCGAACAATGGCTGAACATTAAGACTTTGGATCAAAACAATCGAATAATAGACACACCTTTAGTCAAGTTTGGATTCAGTGCTTTGAAGACTTTGAATCATTTTTTCCAAACTCGGGATATCTCACACATTATTCTCACAAACCGAGCGTTTAGAGTCTCATTGAAGTCCCCGATCAGAGCCGAGACCTTTTATATCGATTTACCCAAAACTATAAAATTGGGAAATAGAACCGAAGAACAAATAAAGGCAATTGAAAGACAAAACGAAATATTCGACCGATTCGTCAAATATTTGGTTCAAAATCCGGAAGAATTCGGTGAAAAACTGCGAAGACTTTCCGGTGCTATCGATGTATTTCTGGAACCGTATCAGTTGAACACAAAGGAATTAAGACATCACTACCTCTTGACAGTGACCGGAACTGTTTGGTCGATACAAGTAATTAAGAACTTTGTATGTCATCCGTCGTTCTTCATAACAGTCGCCAACACTGACCAGCACTGGAAGAAAAAGAATCTGTTCTGCACTGGAATGCCCGACACAAGAGGTTCTGTCCCCCTTAGGACAACGTTTCGTATAATTCGAGAAAATACTAATAGTTAGGCACAGATCAGATGAACTGAATATTTTGATAATTACTACAATTATTGAATCGATAGTTGGCTTTAATTCTAATTTCTATTATTTCTAATACTATAAAAACATTTTGATATTTAAGTAATTGTTTTATTTGATGAGAATAATAACATTAAAATAACATATTTTGAATTAAAATTATTGTCAAATTTAAACACATAATTAATAAATGTCTAGAAGTGTAAAGTTTTGTCATTAGTTTTCATTAAATTCATTATAAAAATAAATATAAAAATGCTTTCAATTGAAAAATTGTTAACAACTTTGATATTGTTTGCAATTATTTTGATTAAAACGTTAATCCGATTCACTCACAGTCCACGAACTGAGCGATTCGTTCGAGGTTTCGCCTATATCTTCAGCAATATTCAACCAGATCAATTTCCGTTCATTCTCTCCATCCGTTCCTCTCAATGTCGAGATATGGTCGTCATTGAGACTGATCTGAGTCTTAATGTTTGTGAATTCAATTAAATTAATTTTCACACATTTTCTGATTAACTCTAATACAACTGATTCAGTGATAAGTGTTTTCGAAGTAAAGGAATCAAAATATATAGTCCGAAGATTCGATAGTTTGGACAACGACTGCAATGTCTGATTCGATGCGTTTGTGTTCTCACAGCAGATGTTCTGCAGTTTTGGCAAATGTTTGTCGATATTAGTGAAGAAGTTATCGCTTAAACGACAGAAGGAATTGATTTTCAAAAAAGTTATGTCTTTGCAGTTATTCAGTGCATCACTCGTTAACTCATTTTCGTAATTCTTTCGGATTTTAAATGAATTGAATTCCAATTTTAAACTTTTTAATTGTTTGAAACAATTAATTGACTTAAATATCTCCAAATTTAATTCATTGCATTCTGTTCTCAAATTTAAGTCAATTTTCTTCAAATTCTGACATTTATTACCGAATTCTCGCAAACATTTCACAAATGATTTATCGATTCTTTCATTGCATTCAATGATTAAATTTTCTAATTTTGTTAACTTTGATAATTCAGTCATTATTAGTGATAAATCTTTTGCATTGCTTTCAACTTTTAGTTCAATCGATTCTAAACTCTTTTTATTGCTTTCGATAAATATCTTCAATCGATTCAAGTCATCCGAATTGTATTCAAACGAAAATTTTTTCACATTTTTAACAAAAGTTTCGTTTCTGTTAAAAATAACCGATAGTTTGCCGAAGGGTTTAATGTTAAGCACCGATAGGTTCGGACAGAACTTCAATGCCTTTTCGTTCGACTCATCAATTGAATGAAATTTAATTTCCTTTAGATTTGACCCAAACTTATCAAAAAACGCTTTAAATGTGTTTTGAGTCAAACCATCGAAATCTGATTCAATTTGAGTTAAATTATGACAATATTTGACAATCAGTTCAAACACTTCTTCTTTACTTCTTGTGAACCAATAAGTCATAAAAATTGATCTAATATTTCGAAACTTTCTTAAAGTCTTCTCAATTGACATCAATTCCTTGTCTTTCGCCGATCGCACGAATAGGAAACCAATTATTAGTTCTTTTTGTCGATTAAACAATAATCGCTTCCATTGTCTTGAAATGCATTCGTATTTAAACTTCTCTTCAATTGACGTAAAACTCAATACGAGTTCACATAAGTCGTCACCGAATCGATCGAAAGAGTCTTTACTATAAATTGATTGCATTTTACACTAACAGTAAATTATTTGATTTCGGAATTAAATCAATTTTTTAATTCACTACAAAATAGTTTACTTTAACTGACATTCATTTGGAAACACAAAATATATATCAATTCATTTGTAGTTAATTTCATATCTTTGTGTTAAAAGTTTTAATTAAAACTATACTTAAATCCATTAATGTTTTAATTAATAGTTTAAATAGACTTAATTAAGTTAACAACAACATCAAAGTCAGATCACAATCAGCTGTCGTTTGATTGAAGACAATTCATACAAAACGTATTCATAAAAGCGTTTACAGTAACACCTCTCTAAAATCACACTGTATAATTTCTCAAACTGCTTAATTTCACATATAATTATATCCCCATTTTGGGAACTATATTAAGTATAGTTAATTTCACAATTTCTTATTTTCACTTTCACACACATTTGACCAAACAAGTCATTGAGTTGTTTCTATATT
>JAQFXP010002191.1:0-16027 GCA_034693685.1 Belba bartosi
TTCTTTTATTAATAGCGAGAAGATTTTTATGCTCTTTACTTATAACGGGAGAAAAATCTAGTCTTTATAGTAATAGCGAAAATCTAAGTTCTTTTATTAATAGCGGAAACAAAATAAATCTTTTTACTTACAGTGAATTTCTTTTATTAATAGCAAGAATATTTTTATGCTCTTTACTTATAACGGGAAAAATATCTAGTCTTTATAGTAATAGCGGGAATCTAAGTTCTTTTATTAATAGCAGAAACAAAATAAATCTCTTTACTTACAGTGGGTTACTTTTATTAATAGCGAGAAATCTTTTATTAATAACGAGAAAATTTTTATTAATAGCGAGAAAAATTTAATATCTTTATTGTAATAGCGAGAAAAGTTTAAGTCCTTTTATATACAATGAGATAAAAAATTAAAAGTTCTTTTCTAATAACGGAGAAATTTGACATCTTTATTATAATAGCGAGAATAGATTGAACCTTTTTATTTGCAATGGGGTGGTCATTGGTGATGGTACTTATATGATTTTCGTTTATTAATAACGGAATTTTGGGAATGGTAAAGATTAAAAATTTTCAGTGCCATTTCTATTTATTTGCAATGGAATAGTTATTAGTACCGGGTGAATTTATTTTTATTGTTGATATTTGTCTGCTGATTTTGATTGCTGATATTAGTCTGCTGATTTTGATTGCTGATTGTTGTCTGCTGATTTTGATTGCTATTATTTGTCTGCTAAATTTTATTGCTGATAATTGTTTGCTGATATTTGTTTTGTGATTTTGATTGCTGATGTTTGTCTGCTGATTTTAATTGCTCATATTTGTCTGCTGATTTTGATAGGTGACATTTGTTGGCTGAGATTTGACTGCTGGCATTTTATTGCTGATTTTGATTGCTGACATTTGATTGTTGTCATTTGATTTTTAATTTAGATTGCTGAGATTTGACTACTGGCATTTTATTGCTGATTTTAATTATTAACATTTGATTGTTGTCATTTGATTTCTGATTTAGATTGCTGAGATTTGACTGCTGGCATTTTATTGCTGATTTTAATTACTGACATTTGATTGTTGTCATTTGACTTCTGATTTAGATTGCTGAGATTTGACTGGTGACATTTTATTGCTGATTTTGATTGCTGACATTTGATTGTTGTTATTTTACTTATGATTTAGATTGCTGAGATTTGACTGCTGGCATTTTATTGCTAAATTTGATTGTTGACATTTGATTGTTGTCATTTGACTTTTGATTTAGATTGCTGAGATTTGACTGCTGGCATTTTATTGCTGAATTTGATTGCTGACATTTGATTGTTGTCATTTGACTTATAATTTAGATTGCTGAGATTTGACTGCTGTCATTTTACTGCTGATTTTGATTGCTGACATTTGATTCTGTTGAAAATGTGTGCATGATAAAGGCAAACAATCAAATGCACAAGAATAAAAATATTTATTAGAAAATCTAAATAATGTAAATTAAATAAAAATTTACTAATAAAATATTTGCCTAAATAAAAGAAATTTTAATTTTTTTAAATTAAAAAGATTTAATAATGTTGAAAATAAGCGCATGATTAAAGGCAAACAATCAAATGCACGGGAATTAAAATCTTAATAAGAAAAACTAAATAAAATAACATAAATAAAAATTTATTAATAAAACATTTGCCTAAATAAAAGTAATTCTAATTTTTATAAATACAAATTATTAACAATGTTGAAAATAAACGCAAGATTAAAGTCAAACAATCAAATGCACGGGAATAAAAATATTAATAAGAAAAACTAAATAAAATAAATTAAATAAAAATTCACTAATAAAACATTTTTGCCTGACATTATTAAGTATTATTACTATGCATTGCCAGCCACCGAAGGTGGCTGGCATTATTAAGTATTATTTCTATGCATTGCCAGCCATCGAAGGTGGCTGGCTTTAGTAAGTATTATTTCTATGCATTGCCAGTTACCAAAGGTAGCCGGCATTATTAAGAATTATTTTTATTCATTGCCAGACATTGCCGCCTTATTAAAAACAATTATGTTTGTGCATTATTACAACATTTTGAATGGCACATTTTATATAGTATTTGTTATAATTATTATGCATATATTACTTTGTGGTTTATATTTTAGGAAATAATAATTTAATATAAAGTTATAAATAGTAATATTTTGAAGTTTAGAGTTTTAAAGCTTCTGTTCTGATCTAGCAAATAGAATTTAGCCAATAATTTCTCGAAAATGTATTAAGATTATACTGTTCAGTCTTGTTTAGATAATAAGTTTAGTAGCGGTTTCTTAAGAATATCTTAAATCACAATACATTCACAGATCAATTATATCTTAAGTTTTACATTTATAACTTATTATTTAATTGAGTAATTTTATAGCAATCAATTTTTTTTATCAATCAATATATTTAATCAAATTATTTATTTTCAAAATTAAACAAGTAAAATTTGATTAACAATAATGTCATTACAATAAAATTACTCAAATAAAAAATAAGTTAAAAATGTAAAACTTAAAATAAAATTGATCTGTGAATGTATTGTAGACATCAAAATGTTTTGCATATTTTATTTATGAATGTTAGTGTTTTAGTGTTAACTATTACAATGTTTATTTAATATTATATAATCGAATGTTTAACATTCTCTTTTTATTATTATAATGTAAAACTTATAAATTGATATGTATTGTAAATTCTATTAGAATTGTTCGATACCGCTTTCAATAAAAGTGTTTCTATGTAATCTATATTTGCAATTAATAGTTATACATAAAACAATAACATATATATTTTGATTACTGATTGATGTCTACAAAATTTGGTGCATCGACCACACGAACTTTAGTGGCCATATAATTTACCATTGAACTTGTAAAATTGACCTTGCTAAATTAAACTTGTTAAATTGATTTTATTATATTGACTTTGTTAAATTGATTTTGTTATATTAATTTTGTTAAATTGACTTTGCTTACTAATATATATTTTTTTTAACAATTGAATAAACAATTTAATTTGAACTTGCTTATCTCATGAAATTGTTGTGAAAGTGATTTGTGGTAATTTGCAAAGAAAAATTCATTTTGCTCGGATTGAAGTTGCCGTTTGTAAGCGACTATTATTTGGATTAAAATCAAAGTGCCCTTGATAAATTTTTGCCCAAAAATTTCATTCATCCAAACTTGTTTAAAGTCATTAATTTTGGATCAAGGTGGTTTCGGTCGATTTGGTCAATAAATAAAATCAAGTTGTTATTTTTTTTGATTAATTACGCAAGTTTAAATTTATTGTTTATTTAAACAAAAATTTTTACATCCTAATTAACATTGAATATTTATTACATTTAAATAGCTAGGCAAATAAATATTAAACATATAAAATTTCTAAATATCTAACCTGATTGCCTGCAAACTAGTTCAAGGCCAATGCAGCAAGCTTGAAAATATATATATATTTTTAGATATCGTATATTTAAACTTATTGTAATTAAAAACTTTAATTACCGTAAAATCTGAGTTATAAGTCAATCTGGTGTATAAGTCGCATATCATTTATTAAAAAAAATTGTAATCAATTTGTTGTATAAGTCACACAATAATGCATTTAATACTGACTCTGATTATAATTTCAATAGATTTTATTCATAAAAATTTGTTTTAAATTATTAGAAATTAATTTTAATTTTATTGACAATATATTTTTAAATAAATCGCAGGTCTAAATTTTTCACCTAGATTATTATTTTTTTTATAAGTCGCGACCTATACAACAGATTTTATAATATTTAACTATATTTGTTTATTTTAATTTGACTTGTTCAGTTTTATTAAATTTTTCTAAATTATAATGTTGACCGGGTTTTACTGTTTAAAAATAATATATATATCTAAATTAATAGTTAAAATTATAGTTATTTCTAATAATTGGCCTTGAAATTGTTTTTAAATATAAATTAAAAGTGGGCAATAAACAGTAAAATTTTAAATCGAGCAAAAATTGAACAAAGTAGAATTAAATGTAAAAAAGTATATCTTAACTTATAATTGATTCACAGGTCTTTTTACTAAAACTTTTATTTGTTTAATTTTAAAAATAATTATTTGTAACAAGTTAAATGTTTTTGTCATTATTATTAGTTTGACTGATATAATTATTTGTTTGGCTATATTTTAATATTTATTTTATTAATAATTACGAATTACAATTGAAGTTTAATATAAACTTATTCTAAAATTTTAAACTAAATTATTTTGATAAAATTAAAAATTTTTTATTTAGTATTAGAAAGTTGATTTGAGTTGCGATTTTACCCGGGGGTTATTTGTTTTTTAATTTTGACCAGAATAAAAAATTTTATAAAAATAAATATATATATCAATGCTTATTAAAAGTGTGCTAGCTAATTTTGATTGTTTTTATTATCGTTTTAGTTCTTGTTTTGTAATGGGCTTATAAATCAGGATAAACTACAATTTGGTTCACATATTATTTTGACAAAAATATTTAACATAATTTAATTTTACTTGGTTACATGTAATTTGTTTTAAATAATTAATTTGCATTAATCACGTCATTAGAATTTTTAATTTAAAAATAATTTAACAATCGAGGCTTCAATTACCTTAATTTCAATTTAAAATGGATTCACGTAATTTTCGCAATTTGGAAGATTATACAAAACATAGATTTTGCTATTTATGTGGCGTTCCGCGTCCTTATTGGTCAGTAGTCTTTATTTATGAGGAAACAATTTGTCGCTGTTGTCTTAACTTTGAGGGCCCGGAACAGTTAGCCGCTATTATTACTAATGCTCGTTTTCTGAAGTCTTGTGTTAGCGACAAACGCAGATTGAATATTGAGGTCCCGAATAAACGTATACCGCCAGTAAATGTTAGACCTCGAAGGTTAACCGCTACGGCCACATATGTTCCGCAACTTTCAAACAAAACCCAAACAGTTCAGACAACTTGATCTTCGGTCGTTGTTCCCAAGGATGAGCGAATGCCAAAGTTAACAAGCCCGCCTCCTTATCGCAGACTCGACCCGAGACTTCGACGTGAATCACGTAATTCGCGAATTGAGTTCGATGATTCGAGATCACGCCCTCAATCTCCCGAAGATATGCAAACCGGAAATGGCCGGGAATTCAGAATAAATATTTAGCATTCCAATCGAGTTGAATGTTAAAGTATTTGAATTCTTTTTTATGTGATAAATTGTTTTGTTTCTAAGTATTCTGATTATGTAACTAATTCTTTAGAATTTGTTTTTGTTCTTAATTGGAATTTGTTAATTACATGTTTTGTTTTATATACAATTGTTGGAATTCTTTCATTGATTGAACTAGAACATTTGTTGTTTGTTATTTTGAACCGTACTTCATAATGAGTTCTGACAGTGAAATTGATAGTGACAGTGAAAGTGATTCAACAGCTAAAAAGATTTTGAAAAATATTCAATCAAGCAATATTAACGTGAACTTTAAGACAGTTATTAATGACTTTGTTTGTAAAAGTGTTAAAAGAAAAGAACAATTAAAAACTTCAAGTAAAACTTTGCAATTGTATCATCAACTACTTCACGAACAACATTTAACCACTACTCAAGACGAAGAAAAATCGGAAGAATTTCATTTGGACAACAGTGCTTTTCGTCAATTTTATAGTTCAGATTGTTTTGGTTCACAGACCGACAGCTCTACCAGCACTTTGGTGGGAGAGGGTAAGTTTGATAATAGTTTTTTGCGTAAACGTTGTTACAGCTGGCCTTTGATTAGGTTTGATGCTATAAAATTTAATTTAATTGAGCGGTTAGACCATACTTTAAGTAAATATTTAACTTCAGTATTTGCGGACTTTGATACACAATCGCGACAGCTTTCTGGTGTGCTCGGCTCGACGCCATAACAAAGTGCACCTCAAGCTGCGGGTCTGGTTGCTAGAGCTGGTTTGATTCGAGATCTGCCAGACTTTGGTAATTGAATCGAATTCGAAAATTCATTTGCAGACTCCGGACAGATTCAAGATCTGCCGGACTCTTGTGATTGGATAGGACGTGTGGATGGTAATCGACGTGTATTTTCTCCTGTGACTACAGTTGGCTCGACGTCGACTGTTTTACAATACATATATACAAGTCCGCAAATCTCTTCTTCAGGTAATGGTCAGGGTCTACCGCCTATAAATACACAAACATTTACTGCAGTAGCGCAATATCAAACATTAACCCCAATAAGTGGCCAACCGGTAGTGTCTTTTTCTTACGGTTTACAACAGTTCTTAACTTTGAACAATCTCTCTCGCCCGCTAAGTAGTCAAAGTTTGGGACAAGGCCAATTGTATTTAAGAAATACACCTAGACCTCCAATTTCTAGCATTGTTAGTGCTTCACGACCTGTTCTGTCTAGTCAGATACGTTCTGTACAACAAATACCAAATATACAACCAAAGGCTCATTTATCTCAACAAGACATATTGGACATTACAAATATAGTTCAGCAGAATCAGGAATCAAATGATAGCCGACTTAGGCAAATTTCTGGTACTCCGAAAGATGCTATAAATTGGATCGAAGAGTTTGAATTTTACGCTAGTTCTAAGAATTGGGGAGATGATAAAAGACGTTTAAAATTAGGTACATTTCTGACCGGACCTGCCAGGTCTTGGTACTCTTTAGAGGTTTTCGGTTCAAACAAGACATGGCTGGAGATAAAAGATGTTTTTTATGCCCAATTCTTACCACTTGGTTATGAACAACAACTAAGGCGTAAATTTCGAACTCGTAAACAAAAACTATTTGAGCCGTCAGCAAATTTTATTTGTACTATGCGTTCAATTTTACTGAAATCTAATCAAATAGTGCAGGAAAGAGATGGAGTTGATATTATTATTTCGAATATGCAACCAACTATTGCTAAAGAGTTAATACTTTTGAATCCTCTCACATATGACCAGTTAAAAATTAAAGCTAATTTAGTTGAACAAAGTCTACGAGCTATGGGAGAACAGGACGAAGGAACTTTAATGTCTATAACTCAATCGCTTAACCAATTGAGTGTTTCACAAAATAATCAAAGTCAACCACAATTTAGATACAATAACACACCGTCTACTTCCAATAGTGCGCCTTCGTCAAATTATACTAGCGGGCCTTTTAATTACGACTCGAGAACTTCTCGAGAAAAGCCACGTTGTTATTATTGCAACAAAATTGGCCACGTGCAGGCCACTTGTTTTGCACGAGCTAAAAACAATAGTAGAAATCAAAACAATAGAGGAAATTATCGTGAGTTTAGAGGAAGATCGTTTAGAGGTAGATGGAATGGGAATAGAAACAGAGGTGGATATAGAAATCGTAATCAAAACCAAAATCAAAATCAAAATAATGTTAATTATATTCAACCTCAACCCCAACAACCGGAACAAACTGTTAATGTATTAAATATGATAGGTTCCGAAAAATATGGGTTTTACATTAATGTTTCTGTAAATGGACAATCTACACCTGCTATTTTGGACACGGGCGCATGTTTCTGTTTTATGAATCACGAGTTTGCAATGCGAAATAATTATTTACTTTTTTCTTGGTCGGGTGAAGGCTATCGTTTGGCCAATGGCATTGTTGTTAAACCAACAGGAGAGCTAAAGATAAAATTAGATATTTGTTTACAAGGCCAGACTAAATCTGCTGAATTGTCTATTTATGTTATGAAAGGATTAAGTGCTAATGTTATTATTGGGTATAACTTAATTAGAAAATTGGGTATCACTATAAACGGGAAAGATAATCAAGTCTCTTTTTGAAATGAGGCCATTATTTCAAATCTGATAGATTACTATAATTATTTAAGTCTAATCAAACCTAATATTAAAAAAAATCTTGTCGCAGATACCGGCCGTATATACTGCGACGAGACCTTGGTGTTTTCACCTATGTCCTCACGAATTATTGATATTAGTTTTGAGTCTAGACGTAACGTCAGAGATGGACAATATTTTATTTTTTATAATTGCTACTCATTTATAGTTATTAGTAATTCTATAGTTACAGTCGTCGCCGGATCGTCTTCCGTTATCGCAAGCAATATTTCGAGAAGAGAGCAGTTGTTGGGCAAGAGAGACGATGTTGGATACTTCAAAAGTATAGCCGATGACGAGCTTAGCAGTTGTGATTTAAATTTAATAAAGACTGAAAATTATTCTGAGACACCGGAACCTAACAGAGTTAATAGCGCTAATAGCTTTGTCGATCCGGATAGTCTTTTAGTTAAATATAAATTTGAACTTGGAGAAATTAGTATTGGTAATCATTTATTGGATGCTGAGGTTAAAACCCTAACAGATTTACTTATTAATTACAAAAATGTATTAGCCTTTGAGGGTCAGTTGGGAAACACTGATTTAATAGAATTCCAATTGGATATAGATAGAACACATCCTGTTCATGTACCCGCTTATAAGTGTTTTCCACAACAAAGGAAAAACATAATTAATCAAGCACAAATTATGCTTGAACAACAAGTTATTGAACCAGCAAAGTCTTTTTGAAATTCGCCTATATTGGTTTTAAAAAAGCCTGATGGAAGTTTTAGATTCGTTAATGACTATAGACAAATAAATCAATTGACCCAAAATTGGGTTTATTCACTACCTTTGATAGGGGATTATTTAAGATCTTTATCGGGGTTTGATTTATTCTGCTGTTTAGACGCAAACAGCGGGTTTAATCAAATACCGATTCGAAAAGAGGATAGAGAAGTCACCGCTTTTATTATACCAGGTTATAAGTCTTTTCAGTATAAAAGAATGCCTATGGAGATGAAAACTAGCCCCTCCCACTTTCAGGCATTAATGGACATAGCTTTGGAAAATTTAAAATTTACTGCATCTTTAACTTATTTGGATGACATATTAATTCCTGGGAAAAATTTTGATGATTTAATGAATAAGTTGAAATTAATATTAGACGCGTTGTTAAAAGCTAATATTACGTTGAAACCTTCAATGTGTAAGTTTGCTATAAAATGTTTTCGGTTTTTGGGATATATAATAGATTATACCGGTATACATATAGATTTGAATAAAATTAAAACTATAGCTCTTTTGCCGAAGCCGGACACACCAAAAGCTGTTCGTCAGTTTTTGGGAAAATGTGTTTATTATTCTGAATTTATTGAAAATTTTAGTTTGATTGCTACACCTTTGTATGAATTAACTAAAAAAGACGTCTTATTTGAATGGAAAGAAATACATACTAAAGTTTTTGAAACCCTTAAGAAACTCTTGTCCACGCCCCCTATTTTGGCTTATTATAATGAAAATTATGAAATTAAGTTGAGAACAGACGCCTCAATAGTTGGCGTCGGATACAGATTAGTCCAACTTCAACCTAATAACAAATGGTCTACAGTTTCCAATAGCTCTAGAAAACTAATTGACACTGAAAGAAAATACCCTATTACAGAACTTGAATGTCTAGCCGTAATCGTCGGCCTAAAGAAAAACCGACCTTATTTGATAGGAATGAAATTTAAAATAGTAACCGATCACAAGGCGCTTAAGTCTCTTTTGACTAAGAAAGAGTTGCCGGGAAGGCTAATTCGTTGGGCTCTAGTTTTGGCCGCATTCCCAGAAGCTGAGATTATTCACAGAGCTGGTACTGAAAAGTCGGACGTGGACTTATTGTCACGTTACCCAGTTGATAACCTCCCTGATGAAGAAGAAGAACAATTTGACGAACATAATTTTTTAATGATTTCTGACACTAACCAAGTCCCAAGTTTTGAGAATTATAAAATTGCTCAACAATTGGATAAAAGAATAAATAATATTATTCAAAAACTCTTGACTGAAGTGTCTAACAAATATTTTGTCAGAAATAAATTGCTCTATCAATATAAAAACGGAAAACTTGTCTTAGAACTACCAAACAATTTAATAAATAATATACTTTTTATTTACCATACACAACAGTTTTCTGGGCATCACGGGATAGACCGCACTTACTCGAGAATTAGAGACAGATTTCATTTTGCAAATATGAGAAAAATAATTGAACAGTATGTTAAGAGTTGTATAAATTGTCAAACGAGAAACCGATTCTCCGTTAAACCCTATGGTTTAATGCAAATACCAAAATCTAGTAGACCTACAGAAAAATACTATATTGATCACTTAGGGCCGTTTCCAACTACGCCCTCTGGTAACAAATATGTTATAGTATGTGTAGACACATTCACTCGATATGTCGAAACAATGCCAACACCGGACGTTAAAGCGGAAACCGTTGCTAATTTCTTGTTAACAAATATTATATGCCGACATGGGTGTTTTAAATATTTAATTAGTGACAGAGCTCAAGCATTTTTATCGCGAATTATTAAGAATTTAGCTGACAGAACCGGATTCTCTCATATAACTACGACTGCATTCCAATTAAATTTCAACATTTCTGAGAGAGTAAATGTTAGCATTGCAAATATGCTAAGTCATTACTGTTCTAGCTCTCAGAAAGATTGGGATATTTTATTGAGTTCTATTACACTAGCGTTGAATACTCAGTATCATCGCTCTATTGGTTGTACACCTTATTATTTAATGTATGTTCGGAACTGCATTTTACCCGGCGATATACCAGCTATAACACAAGACGATACTGTACGAGTTAATTGTTGAAAAATTGCATGTAATCTAGCTAAAGACTACACCGAAAAAGTCCGAAAAACTAATAAGAATTATTACAATAAGAAAAGACAAGATATGCGATTCAACGTCGGAGATCTGGTTATGCTTTATTCGCCTAACCGTAAAGTTGGTAAATCAACTAAATTACTACACTTATGGCATGGCCCGTATTCAATAATATGGGTCAAATCACAGATTGTCTACGAATTACAATTGACGCCAAATAAAACAGATGTAGTACACATCTCTCGTTTGAAACGCTTCTATTATCCCGATAGTCTGGTTAATGAGATGCCTGTGGAACAAATCAACACTCAGACAATTACTAATAATGAAGTCTTTGTTGACGCAAATGAGCATAGTCAAGCTGATGGTGTTGTAGGAAACCAGCAGATTAATACCGAAAAAATTAATCAAAATCCTGGCCGCATTCCACAAATTCGATCTCGACACCGTTACCAAACTCGTTCAAACATAAACTACTTGCTGAGTCTATTGGTGTTGATGGCATTGATCGTTTAGATATTTGGATTCGAATTGACTGGTTCGGTGCAATGGAAAACATCTGAACGACGAGTTATCACTGAAATTGTTCCGTATAATTATTGTATTAATTATACTTTTCCGTGCAACGTATATAATTGGAAAAACAATAATAATGTTGGCAAAACTTTGCTGAATTGGTGTAACAAACTATTCGATGATAATTTTACAAATCCACTTCAAAAATACTGTAATCGACATAAAGTTACACGCGAAAAACGTTTCATTCCATTGATTGTCGGTGGTGCTGTAGCCTTGGGCGCCGTAATAAACGGCGTATCCGTCAGAAGTTACTTTGCTTTTTGAACAAAGAAGCTTGAACACCGTATTGACAAGTTTATGATTGAATTGGATCATATTAATTCAAAAGTTATGCAGAGCCTCGACGCCGATACACACATAATGAAGGCTTTGGAAATTGCATGTTTTGATTTTAATCGAACTGAATTTTTCCTGAATGCAACTCGTAATGAGCTTCAAAACGAAATTGCTTTGTCGGCATATTTGGCTTATAATTTTGGAGAAATAAAATTGAAGATTGACAAGTCTGTCAAGACTAATGGATATTTTCAGCTGACTACAGATATTCTTCAAATGTTAAATACATCGCTTATATGTGGAGAAAGTTGCCCAATTGAACTGACTACACTTATCAATTGCCACATTGATTCCACAAAACAAAAACTGAACTTCGGAGTTTTGACTCGTAAACCATCAAACAGACTATTTGTTTTGCAATCTGATCCGTTCACATTGTACAACAGATCCGAGTTGAAAAACTGCCATATAACATACACAGGTCCTGAATTTACAATTATCGACAGTAAAACTAAGTGCGTTACAACAGTTTCACATTTGGAAAACATGCCGTATATTCTGATTGCATCCGATGGCTTTAACTGCACTAAGTCTGTGTTTAATGGCTACATCTGGAATAAAACGGAATGTTTGATTGAGAATGCATTTACGACCATTTAGTTGAAAAATGGCAATGATTTTAATTATATATATTGTTTCCAAAACAATATTACTATTAAAGACCGATTGTTTAAATGTCCAAAATTTCCATTTAAATTGCGGACAAATACGTCTTTTGGCATTGATCAGTTTATTTATAACGGATCTGCTACAAAAATTAAATACCAAATGCAATCTTACATTTGGTCTGACCAAACAAATAAATTTTTATCTCACATTATAAACAACAACACTTTCCCTTTGGACAAGTACTGGAGCGAACTCGATAAGATAAATATTGGGCGTTTTGATGAGTTTCATGAGCGCTCCAATATGATTTTTATCGCTGTGACCAGCTGCTCACTTTGCATTTTGGTTATTGCCATTTTGTACTTCGGAATTAGACTCTATTTAGCTAAACAAAGAAATAAAAATTTTTTTGGGCTGGGGGAACGGATTGCCTTTGAGACTTCTCGGCAAATCGTTCAAATAATTGCCGATCCTGAAGTGTCCATACAGCCTATTGGGCACAACATTGAGGAGTTAGATTAGTTATTTTTAGTAACGTTTTCACACAAACACACACAAACACAACACAAACACAAGACACTTTAAAATTAGATTTTGTATAAATTTTATTAATCTAAACTTGTTTTCAGGTTTTTGGAATGGCTACTTTTAGAGATAGTAACGAACGCGATCCAGGTGCACGTACTCGAAAACAAAAGCGTTGATTGAAAAGACGAGCGATTCAGATTACGCGACCAAATCGCGAGATTGAGACCATTGAGTTGGATGATGGTGATTGGCAGACTGAGGTTCCGCCGCTTTTGCCGCAAGCCAAGCTACCCGTTAGTGTACCAACATTTACACCAGCGGAGCTCCGCGAGTTATATGGTCCTCCATCGTGGAGACCACCAGTAGTTGATGTGTGGGCAGATCCGGAAATAAAGATAGCGCGACAGCTTTCGTTAGAAGACAAGTGGTTTGCAAGCGGTTGACGATTTAACATTCGAAATCGTTAACAAACATCCGAAAAATTGCTTAAGTTAAAACTAGAGTATGCTCAACGTCAACGATCGTCTGGATTTGAATCCAAAAACTTGTTATGCGGATTTGATATAATACCTGTTCCTAAAGAACGTGGCACACACTCAACTGATTCGACATCATTGAATGAACAAACGGTTGTTAAAGTTACGGGATTGCCTAATAGTCTGGTGGGATATCGTTGCGAGATGTGTTTGGGATTGCCAATTGATATTTGTTATTGCAAAAAATGCAACAGATATATGTGTAATTTTTGCGCCGTAAAAGCTAAAGAAACAGGTGTGAGATGTACTGGCTCGTTTTCGGATGGTTTGTGGCATAGTCCCGAGAGTTTGAGTGCCGCTCTTAAATCGAATTTAGATGCTGGCATTAATGTTACGTGCGAGTTCTGTAATGTCACTTTGGATTATTATAATATGGTTGAGCTTTACTTAAAAGACAGGTGCGAAAATAGAAAATGCAAACGCTGTAAATTGTATGAGCCAGAAAAGAGATTTGAAACAATTGAGAAGAAAACTGTTCGTGTTTTGTGGCATTCGAAGCAAGGCGACTGTGATGTAGCAAGAATGGCCTTTGTTGCATATTGTGTTGCCAAAATTAGACGGAATTCGGAAAAGTGTCTGTTGATCCAACAGCTAAAAAAATGACGCAATTGATTCTATAAGGACAGAAATGGCACTTTTGCAGAATGAGCAGTTGGAAAGAGAAAAGACAAATTTGGTTAATAGGATAAACGCCATGTCAAAAAAGATAGCGGACAACACCGCGGGTCGACCCCGTGGTGGCTCAAAGGTTCGTCAGTCGGTTGGTTCAACGATTTCAATAATCGCAAATCCGACTGATGACAACATTAAAACGATCAGTCCAATCGTTTTTGCATACACTCTTGGATTACCGAAGGAGCTGATAGAAGAGCCGATTACTGCTTTGACCAAATGGGATGAATTGACTCAGATGGCGATTGAAGCACTGAATCTTCCGAATAAGAAAAAGGATCGATGGCAGATGTTTGATGTCAGGTGTCGAGTGCGTTCTGGAGATGCTGTTATTGGCAAAGCTCTTTGTCCGGTGCATACTCTATGGATGGTGCCGAAAGATACGTTTAAACCAGAGACAGCTTATAAGTTCGCGTTGGTTAATAAAAAACTCGCCTATATGCCGAAAGCTTTGGTGGAATCCGCCAATCGTGTTGCTAGGATGACCGCGGCATCGAATGCTGCGACCATTACTGAGACTTCTTTGTTGGATTTGGCTGAAACGTTCCGTCGCGCTTCGGAAAACAGCGCGCAAGTAACAGAGCCGATTGACGTTGCGCCGAACCCAGATGTGACACAGTTTGTTAGCCGCAGATGGATGGAAGAACAGGATGGCGGAAAGATAACACGTCGTCGTCTAAATAGAGAAAGACGGCATCGAAACCAGAGAGGGAGAAACGAGGTAGAACGGGAACAATCGGATGTTGGACAGCAGCAGAGAGCAGAACGACTACAAGGGACGTTGGATCGACGCGAAGGAAATAGAGGACAAAATTCAGGAACGGACGAAGAATGGCCGCATAACTCAGATTAAACACCGCGGAATAATCGGAGACTTGAGCTTGATAGATTTCGACGCAATTAACGCGGATGGTCCAGAGTCAACATTGTAATACAACAGATATTTTATATTCAAAACACTTTATACAGTATTGCTACATATTATTATATTAATGCAATATTTTATTCTGATCTAATTTAGTTTTTTTATATATATCTAATTTAATTTAGATAACTAATATCCTAAATTTTGTTATTTTAATTTTATATTTTAAACAATACATATAATCAATATTTATCCAAATATACATTTTATATTTAAAATGTATTTTAATATATAATATACATATAATTTGTTTTAATTTGGCAATATTTATTACTTTTAAATTTATATAATTCCGCTTAAATATTGCTAATTAGTTTAATTTTTACGTGTTAGTTTTAAGTTTTTCTGATTAATTCTAAATTGATTAATTGTTCACAATAGAATTTAATTTATATTAACACTGAGTTTTGATTAATTAATATGTAGACATGAATTTTTTTTATAATATTATTTATGATTAATTTTAATTGAATATAACTTTTATTTTTAATTGTAACATTTTGAATTTAATTTTTCTTGCTTGTTAAACTTTTTTTTATTTAATTATATGCCAAGAAATATGTTTATTATTATTTTAAAAATTTAACTATATAATTATTTTTAATGTATAAATTTTTTATTATTATGTAAAATTTTTTAGGTTTCTAAAAAGTTTTTATTGACAAAGGGGAATCTTGTAGACATCAAAATGTTTTGCATATTTTATTCATGAATGTTAGTGTTTTAGTGTTAACTATTACAATGTTTATTTAATATTATATAATCGAATGTTTAACATTCTCTTTTTATTATTATAATGTAAAACTTATAAATTGATATGTATTGTAAATTCTATTAGAATTGTTCGATACCGCTTTCAATAAAAGTGTTTCTATGTAATCTATATTTGCAATTAATAGTTATACATAAAACAATAATATATATATTTTGATTACCGATTGATGTCTACAGTATTTTGAGTTAAGATATTCTTAGGGAACCGCTATAAACTTATTATTGAAAAATATATCTTCATAGTTATAACCAGCAAGTTTGTTTTTCCCTTTAAAATTTCATTATTATCCCTCGTAAACATCTTAACTCAATTTGATTCATAGTTTATTTTTTAGCACAAACTAATTTCTAAAAGTTTA
>JAQFXP010002192.1:0-16026 GCA_034693685.1 Belba bartosi
ACAATTTCTGAGATTGTCTCCAAATTTGGAGTTTTCGGTAATATTTTAACCGCCAATTGATTCCAATCGACAGTTGCGTCACAAACGCAACCATAACTTCCGCTTACGATATATTTTCCGATAAATATATTGCTTTCGATTAAAGAGTTTTTATTTTTTTTGAGACAATCTTTGATATGTTTCGGTATTTTTCGATCGATTTTGAAATCGAATTTCTGACAAACTTTCGATAAGATGTCATTCAAAACCTGTTTAACTTCAGGCAAAACTGTATCCATATCTCCCGTTCCTTCGGGTGCCGATGTTTTATCACAAATTTGACTGACATCTGTTGTGCTGTTATTGTCTTCAATCCGGAACTGAACTCTTCGGGTATTTGAGTTCTTAACTCTGTTTCCGTTGACTAAAATGCCTTTTATTGTCACTTGTGTTGACTCAATTAAACAGTTATGTGTCTTAACTGATGTCTGATCTGTTGTCTCAGATTTGTCAGCAATGGGTTTGGCCCTACATATCGACGACTTCACCGAAGACGCGGTTTTGTTACTGTTATCAAAACCAACTCTTCGTGTATTTGAGTTCTTATTTTTCTTGTTTTTGACTAAAATGCCTTTCAGTTTTGGTTTCACTGAATGACAGACATTCTTCTTCTTGTTCTCTGTCGCCACAGACTTATGTGTCTCAGACACCGCCTCACCCGAGAGGAGTGGTTTGTTGTCGACCTCTTCACCCGATTGTTTGGTCGCTTTGGGTTGAGTCTCGGCCTTTGTGTAGACGTCTTCGAGATCTCTATCGTTGTCGACATCAACACCACAACAGAGTAAGAGTCGATTGAATAGCTTTTGGCAAAAGCTAATCCTATTCTCAGGAATATGATTGTGTTCAGGCGTTGACCTGAGCCCCACTTCCAGTGCCGTTGAATGCAAAACTGGATTTGTTTTGTGTTTCCGCTTTTGATTGTCTTTGTTATCTTTATTGACGTTTTTAGTGTTCTTACGTCTGAAGAAATTTTTCCATTTCTTCTTCTTCTGTGCCTTAACTGTTGTCGACTCAACCGAACTGTTGTTATTGTTCGGATCGACTTCGTCTATAGTCGTTATCTCGTCCCAGACGAGTGGTTTGGTGTCAACCACTTCATCCGATTGTTTGGTTGCTTTGGTTTGAGTCTCGGTTTCCAATGTTTTGTCTACTCTTTTGTAGACGTCTTCGAGATCTCTATCGTTGTTGACATTAGCGCCAAATTGAGTCTTAACCGAATTCCATGTCTTTCGGCAAAAGCTAACCTTATTCTTACAAATCTTATTGTGTTCGGGCGTCGACCTGACCGCCACTTCTGGAGTCGTTTTGTGTGGACTCTTCTGATGTTCGTTGTTATCTATATCGACGATCGCCTCATTAGGCTGTGAGGCCTCATCATTGTCGGGACCAGTTAGGGGATCCAATCTTAAGCTGGTCGTCGACTCCGAGGTCTCCTTCGTATTGAAATCGGTGTTCAGAATCATATACGGCTTAGAAGTAGTGTTGGAAACGATTGGGAATAGAGTTTTGAAGGAATTCGAAGAAGTCTTAGAAAAACCGACAGAAAGTTCTATAAATCGCTGGATAAAGAAATTTTTTCAAAATTTTCAAACTATTGTTAATTTTAAAAATTTTTTCAAAATTTTCAAACTATTGTTAATTTTGAAAATTTTCGAAATATTTGAATTGTTGTGAAATTAGAAATAATTTTTTGTATTGAATGAGAATTTTGTTAATTTTAATTCTCTAATCCTTAAATAACAATAATTTAAAATATTTCTAACATTAATGTAAACAGATTTCATTCATTAATTCAAATCCAATTTAAATTTACAATAAAATGTTTAATTAGTTTTGTATTTAAATAGCTGTCAATTATTGTTTTCAAAGTTAAGTTTTGCTTATTTACGATACATTTAGTCAATTTGTTTTAGCAATTTATTATATATTAATATAAGTTTAATAATTTAATAACATTTCAAAAATTTCAAACAATTAATTTAATATAACATAAATTATTTAAAATGTAATTTAAGCCAAAAAGTTTGGGTCAAAAGTTTGCTGACTATACCACTTCTTACGAGAATGAGGTCGAACACCAATTTCGGGCAAAAAATTAAGTTTAGTTTTTGGAACAATTGAAGACATTATTCTTTGATTATTTAATTCGGATATATTTTGAACTGACGAGGAATGAGCCAAAGAGTTACGTCTGAACGCATCCATTGAGCTCTTCATTCGATCGATTTTCGAACTCATTTCGGACTCAATTGGTTTGTTATCCCTATTCGGAGATTTCAAATCACTTTTAACTTCTTTTTGTTTCAATTTTTTCTCACTTTCTTTCAACTTTCGATTCAATTGCTTTTCATTATTTTTAGTCAAACTCTTCAATTGTGGACTTTGAGCCAAAACCACTCTTTTCGGCTTAACTTGATTTAGGCCTGACTTTGATTCCGAAAACTTTTTAATAATCTTTGGCGTCACTGCTCTCACCGATGGATTTGAATCTGTGGACACATTTTCCGTTGATTTTGAGATAAGTTTTGGCTTTACTTTAGACATAGACTTCATTTCGTTCAACAAATACAGCAAAAGCTGAACATCTGTTTGAGTTCCGGAATCACAATATTGTCGACAAACTCTGTTCCGCTCTGTTTGAGCCGAAGAGTCTCTGGTTCTGGTCTGGGGTTTAATGGCGGCGACAGTGACTAAAGTCGGTTGTGAGTCATCGGCCTTATCTACTAAGAAGTTCCTCTTCTTAATGATAGGCGTGCTCTCAATGGCCGCAATAACGGCTTCCCTTTTCTTTTCGGCCAAAAGCCTCTTCTCTTGAATGAGTTTTTGTTCGAATGCGAAGTCATTTTGCATTCGATTCCTCTGCTCTTCAATTCTCTTGTCGAGCATCTGTTCCTCAGCTTTGATTCTTTGCTGTTCTTCGAGTTTCTTCTTTTGCTTCTCTTCGTGTTGTAGAGCCAGAGCTCGGCTGTACTCCAAAGCCTTCGTTCGCTTTCTGTGCAATTCATTCCAATCGAACTCTGAGTCATTAATTCGGGCATATCTTCGAAAATTAGTATCATTTGTGTCGTTAGTCATAACTGAATTAACTCTCGACTCAGCTTTGGAACAGTGGCTCAAAGTTGCCGATAATATCCGTTCGTTTATCATAAGATGCGGTGAATTTCTATTTATCTGTTCCGTATCGTTCTTATGTGTATACCAATCAGTTCTCGACAATAGGTCTTCTTTTTCCCAATAGTTATTTACATCTAATGTTTGATTATTTTTGTCCTTCATTTCACTCACATTATTAAATGTAATCATATTTTCATTTTTTAGACCAGTCTTTGGTTCACTCCATGATTCTGACCGATTGATTCCTAAATGTTTAAAATTTAGTTTAATGTTTATATTCACAGTTTTTATATTTTACAAATTTTAAAATTATAATTACGACAAAGACATTATCACAATATCAAACATTTATTTGGAATAATAAATGTTGAAAGTTCAAAGTTGAACATAAGCGGAAGTAATTAATAGTTATATAAATATATAATATAATATAAGCAACTGTTGGGTTAGAACTTACCTCCAATTTGTGTAATAAGTTCGAGAATCGCTTGTAATTGAGTTCTGGAAAGAGTGACTGTTTCGGTGGCTTTTTGATGAAACATTGCTTTTAAAGTCCAATCATTAATCAAACATTAATTTTAGCTAATAATCATTGAATTTATAAAAAAAATACAAATTATTGACTACAACTAATAATTTGTGTAAAAATGAATTCTTTTTTTCGTTCACTACTAGAATAAAACATAAAACGATTTGAGTATTGATTATAGTTTTGGAAACATTTTTCTGTATCCATAGAGAACTGGTTGTAATACAAGAATTTTAAGGTCGTTGGTCTGTATATGCGCTCAGAATTTATTTTAATAAATTTTTAATGTAATTTTTATATTATAAAATATTACTAGATGTATTTTAAAATTAAAACTAAATTTCAATAATTTATTTTTAAAATAAACATGCATTTTCATTCAAAATATTAATAGTTATAAAGTTAGTACTAATTAAATCAAAAAACATCTAACAATACAAAGACATTACATTTGAACTATTAATTAAACAAAATTCTTTATTGATGCAATTGAAATTCTGATACAATTACAATAAATGCTTTTCTTGTCATATATGCAAATATAATCCAAACTTTTTTAATTTAATTGCTACAGGAAATTTTCTATAACAAATGACATTATATTAATATTTGTAGTCGAATTTTAGGGCTTTTTGTCGGCAATTTCCTGCGCTATGACTACTACACAAAACTTTAATTATATATTTTGTTGATTGCATTTAAATCATATATTCATAGCTTTGTTATAATGTCATTTACTATATCACGAAATATGTCAAATATTAGATATAAATATAAAAAGAAAAAATAATTGATTAAACAAACGAAAGTTTTTACAAGGCTGTTTCATAATGATTATTGGTCAAGTTATATGTTTATTGTTAATTAGGTCTCATTTTATTTTTAAAATATCAAATAAAATTAATTTTGAGTTTATAATAGTTTAAAATAATTTTATGTTTAATATTCTTATCATTGACGAGCTTTTATTTGAATATAATCGTTACATCTAGATAAATTTATTAATCTGTAGATAATTTTTATCATAGATTAATGTCGTTAATTAAGAAAAATGAATAAAATTATATTTCCATAATTACAAAGTTATGACAAACATAAGTAAATCAACTTTTAATCTGTTTATAACTAATAGCCAAACATTTGGCATATAATTCAGTCTTATTTTAAGGTTAGAAATTAATATTTTATTAATAACTAACTTGTAAGTCATTGGTTCTTTAAAAGTTTAAAATAAATTATTGAATTAAAAGATATTTCAATTAAAATCAAAACTGAGTTGTATTTTACAGTTTAGACTTTAGAGACAATTTTAGAGACAAATGACATTTTAAAACATTTATTATATTTGAAATAATTTAATTTTAATAGTATTTTAACTAAAATTTGAAACAATGTTAGATTTGAACTTAGATTTTGATTTACTTGATTACGAAGAAGAAGATCTGCTCGGCGATAATGAAGAGCTGCTCAACGATAAAGTCGACCAAAAGACAAATGAATCGAATGTTTGCGTTAAAGACGAACCAAAAGTTGATGAAATTAAGAGTTTTCGCGATTTGTTACTAAAACAGGAACTATTGAGAGCTATATCTGATTGCGGTTTTGAGGGTCCGAGTGAAGTACAGAGCGAATGTATACCACAGGCTATCCTGGGGGTCGACATCCTCTGCCAGGCCAAGTCGGGAATGGGAAAGACATGTGTGTTTGTGTTGTCGACACTACAACAGCTGGACGTATCCGACAGACACGTCTCGGTTCTAGTTATTTGTCATACGAGAGAACTTGCGTTTCAGATATCGAAAGAATACGAGAGGTTTTCGAAATACATGAAAGTAAATGTCGCCGTATTTTTCGGTGGAGTCCACCAAAGACTCGATGAACAGGTGCTCGACGTTACTCGACCGCAAGTCGTGGTCAGCACTACTGGAAGATTAATAGCGCTAATCAAAGCAAAAAAGATTAATCTGAAATACGTAAAGCATTTTATTGTTGACGAGTGCGACAACATGTTGAGACGACAAGGTATTGACAAATATGTTGTTTCCTTTCTTTAATTGATTTATTCTTATAGACTGTTTGGATGACGTGCTATACATCAATAGATGTCTTCCAAAGGACAAACAGGTTATGATGTTTAGCGCAACTTTGGATGAGATAATGCGAAATGCGTCGAAGAAGTTTATGGTAAACCCGTTGGAAGTGACTATAGGAGACGACACGAAACTAATTCTTCACGGATTGCAACAATTTTACGTTGAAATGCATGAAAAGGACAAACTTCGACATCTATTCCAAGTGTTGTCAAAAATTGAGTTCAAGCAAACCATTATCTTCACCGGAACCGTTCAAAGATGTAATGCATTGAGTAAAGTTCTGGAGAATCTAAAATTATCGGTAATTAAAATCCATAGCGCAATGCCTCAGGAAATGCGTCTTTCGCACTATCAGCTCATTAAGACGTATAAAAAGCATATATTAGTCACCACTAAAATGCTTGACCGTGGAGTTGACTTCGATAGAGTCAATCTGGTTATCAATTATGATATGCCCGACAATAGCGACACATATCTGCACGCAGTAGGCCGCGCGGGCAGGTTCGGCACCAAAGGAGTGGCCGTCTCTTTCATTAGCAATTCCGCGGCGGATCTGATTCGCAAACAAATTCAGATAAGATTTAATATTGCGCTGAAAGAGTTGCCCGAAAAGGTAGACATTAACTGATAATAAAGCTTCTTTAATTTGATTCTTTTTTATAATTCACACCTGTTTATTATTTTTTATTAATATTTTAAATTCTCAAAAACATTTACAAATATTTATTTCAGTTATAAAATGACATTATCTTAAAGCTATTTCTTAAAAAAAAGTAATTCATTTATTGTATTATAAATTACACTCAAATTTTTTAATGAAATGTTATACACATTTGCAAAATGTAAATCTTGACGAATAAAATAGTTTTATTAAAATACATAATTAAAAATATCTGTTATAAAACAATAAAGAACAATCTAAAACTTTGTAACTTGTTTATCATTGCTTTTATTAACATGATTGATGTTGCCATCAGTTTGTTGTTTGGGATCATAAGGTCCATCAAAGCTGGCGTTTTCTAACCCATTTCTATTGGTTTGTTCTTTAGTTTTTTCAATTTTTTCTTCAATTGAATTGTTTTTAACGTTTTTTGAATTATAATAATTAAAAGCTTTAATTCCAAGGAAAACGAGCCAAAGTGGTTGTCCAGTAATGAGTAATTGACTAACACAGGGCACACTGGCCAGGTCTGCATCTGGCTGTGGCAGAGATAGGAATAGCAATATGAAAGCGATTCCTCCGTTTTGGTAAGCGGTCTCTATTGATATGGCAATGATTTGTGCCCTTTTCAGTCCACACAGGCCTGAGGCCAACGCTCCAATGCTATAAGCTATGCCGGCGACCATAAAACCTGATAAAACAATGGGCCAGGTGAACAGAATAAATATATGGTTGTATAGAATGGAACTGCCGATTATGCCGATTATAATCACTACTATAGTGAACGGTTTGATTATTTTGTGCGACACTTTCGCCCAATTGGGTTTGTAGTGTTGAATTGCAATACCGATTACCATCGGAAACGTCAATGTTATTAGTGATGTAAACAAGTTCAAATAAGGAATTTGTATGCTTCGGCTCAGGAACAGTGATCGGCCTAATGTGAACAACCAGATCGGCATCATTACTGTAAACACAAAATACTAATTAGAAATAATTTAAATCGTTAGTAAGTTTTATAATTTATATCTAGTGTTGAATAATTTTATTAGAAGTAATCTTAATGTTGTAATAGTTTTAGTTTTAATTTACTGTAAACTAAACTAAACTAAACTAAACTAAACTAAAGCGTAAATTTTATTAAATTATTGATATTACAGCAACAAGCAAATTTTCAAATTAGTCCAAAAACTGTTAACATTATCTTCCAAATGCATATTCTCTCTCTCCCTCTCCTGCTCTCTCTCTCTCCCTCCCTCCCTCTCCTGCTCTCTCTCTCTCCCCTTTTCTCTGATGGTTTGTTTTACAATAAACTGTAACAATAAGTATAAAAGTGTTAAGTGTTTGCGCGTTAGAAATATATTAATATTTAATATTTGAAATGAAATCAAAACTACAACCAAATCAATAACCAAAACCATAGATCTGAATACAACCTAATTCTTATTCAAAATGAATATAGATATAACGACAGCAGTAATCTGTATCTTTGCAACTCTTAATCTGGTTTTAATAGCTCTTCAACTTCTGAATAAATTCTATTTATCGGCCGAATTGGCACAAATCGCGATAATAACTGACAAATGTGTGCCAAAAGCGGCCAAATATTCATATTTAGTCTTATTTCGATTCAATCCGAACGATAGAAGCAATTTCAGTATTAGTGGCGCCACTATGACCTGTGACCTCAGGGACAAAGACGACAGACATATCACTCGGATTTTGATATCTTCGGACTTATTCAAAAATAGTCTTTTCGTAAAAACGACCCAAAGTTTAATCAAATTCAAACTCTTGAGAATGAATTCAATGCCAGAAGTGCATCGAATCAAACTAAATCACAACAACTTCGATGGCTATCTATTCGTCTATTCCCTAGAAGTACAGGACATGACAACCAAGAAGTCATATTTGGCGGCCGTTCACCAGAAGATCAAATACTTCGGTCCAACAGAAACGGGAGATGAGAAGCAGATCTACGAATGCAAGACTATGGCTAATGTGGTGATAAACGACGAGATAATACCACAACATATCTTACGACTCGAGTTCATATTCTTTGTGTATCTCTCGCTAAACATTGTTCTCATATTATGCGTACTTTTGGGCCATTGGAAACTGGATTCAATAAAAGACAATTCGAATAATTTTGTCTTATATGCGTTGAGTGGGCTCGGGTCCAGTGTGGTCGCCGCCTTAATTGGGGTTTCACTTATGCTCATCTATCGGTACGACATTAAACTCCGGTACTCTCTCGAACCGAAATCCAAATTCTGGTTTATCGCCAAAAATGCTTCTCTTTATTTCACAACTATTTTCGGCTTTACTTTGGGTCTAATTTCGGTTATTATGGTTGGGAATCCAAGCAGTGGTAACCAACTCACAGGTGACCAAAAGGAGAAATACGCAAATTTCATCTCCAAAGCCTGTATGGTTGGCTTGTCCGCACACTTTGTTATATTTGTCTGCATTTGTGTAATTCATTACCTAATTATTCATTATGAAGAGCAAATGAAATAATTTGGCAAATATTCAGATTTTGTTATTCTTTTTATATCTTTTTTTGTGTATAAAATAATATTTATATTTAGAAATATTTTATTGAAATAAAAATCTAAATCCTTTTCGAATGTTATTAATCTTTTACAAAAAGCGCTTAAGTTTTAACTTTAAGTAAAATTCTTAATTGAAATTTATGACTTATTTTTGAATGTTTTTAAAATGTATTTCTTAATCAAATAAAATTTACGGATATTTGACATATGAATGCATCAAAAATAAATAAATAAAATATTTTCTCTGCTGTTAAATTTTAAAAAATGATTGATTCATAAAAGCTATTATTTTATTAATTTTAATAATCAATTGAAGGTAACTTACCTAAGGCTCCAATAGTACTAATGAATGTCATTGTTATACTGAGATTCATGTCTCCATTGAATAGTAGAGTCCAGAAGTTGCTTGAATTACCTCCGGGTGAACATCCTAGAGTGAAGAGACCCAAACGCAGACTTATGTCGTCCAGTAATAGCCATCCGATAAAATAAGATGTCTATCCAATGATAAATTTATTAGATATTATCTATTCTGAATAACAGTAAAATTATTTTTTTGTTGTATAAATCATACTTCAAAGTAACAAAATAAACAAACTAATTTGTCAAAAAATTAATCTAACTAAGCAAAAAATTGTGTTACTAGAGTTATTCGTAATAAATTATTTAAATATAGGTTGTAATAGATTATATTAATATTAATTAACTCATTATTATTTAATTAATAAGTTTTATAATAAGTAAATATTAACTAATTATCAATTTATTCTTTAATTATATTTTGTTTTCATCAAACTGAAATTGTTCATAATTGTTCAAAGTTATAATTATTTATTTTTAATGTATTTTTTAATTAATAAATTTAAGATCTTAAGTCAAAAATTATAGGAAAAGTGCATTCAATGTCTTTGTATTTATTTCAGGGATTATTATATTTTAATTGATTTTAATGTGTATTTTGATTACTAAATAATGAGTTTCTAAATAGGCTTGTTTATTTGCTACAAAAAAATGTAATTAGTCTTTATTTTGAATAAAGCAATTGCCTTGAACATAATTTGATAAATTGTGATGAATAGACAGCTATTCAGACGCATGACTTCAATGTGAAAACATAAAAAATATATTTGCCGTTAATTTTCTTTTAAAATTAAATTAGCTATAAAAGTCTAATGATTTTAATAAAATTAATATTTAATTGACAATATTTAAATATATAGACAAATAGTTAAATCAGTTTTAATAATTTATAAGAAGTGCCTTTCTGCTTTAAAATTAATTATCAATTGATTTCTCAGTAATGATTGTTTTGAGGAAAACTGTTTCTATAGTTAAGACTATTACTATTATTAGATAACTTTTAAGTACTCATAAGTTACGTAACTAAAGAATATTTATAAATTCTTAATGATTGCTAAAATAATTTGTAAATGTATTTATATAACGTGTGCAAATTTAAGACCACCGCTGTCTTAACTTGCATATTTATTATATTATATCTAAATTTTAATCAAAAGCAGAGATACAATACTTAATCAAAATTATTGCTAAAACCATAAACACGATTAGAATTATGTGAAACGAGCAATGATTGCTGTATTCTTAATTAAATTAGATTTAGAATCACGACTAGACTCAGATAAATGGGTCAAAACTAAAGCTAATCCATAGGAAATGGTGTAAATATTTTATGCTATAAACGGCAGCTGTGGCTCACAATCTGAGTATTTATTTTTAAACCATCGAAAGCGTGATTATACAAATGAACAAACCTATTGATGACACAAATGTTTTGGTCAAAAACATACGATTTATTTACAGTTAGACTATTCTATAAACAAGACGTACAGTGACTGTCAGGCAAAGCAGGAGTAGAAGTAGGAACAGGAGAGACCGAACAGTCAAAGTGTTATTTGTTTGCTATCAATGCCAAGTTGTTGGCAATAAATAGCAGCTTGGCATTTGCAAACACTGAGTTTGCTTTGATTACACAAAATGTTTTGATGTATTAATCTATTTTATAGCAAGATTAACAAAAATTGTTATTTTTTAAATTATTCAAGATAAAATTATTTATAAATGATTGCAAATAATTTGAGAACTTACTAATGGCATAACTGTGAACTGACAAACAAAACCAATTATAGGACCAATCGGTTTCTTCAAAGTCTGTATGACAATGTCCAAATCCAAATGACAGCCCATATTGACATAGTTTACGGTTACCATTGATATGAGTATTATCCCAAATAACGCATCAAATATCGATGTTTTCCGAATAACACTAACCGAATAAGTATCTAAAGTCTGAACAAGAGTTTTATTGTTCAATATTTCGAAAGTGATATTAGAATAGCCCAGAAATAGGCCTTCAATTTGGAAGTTAGACGAGAATATGGGTTCTGTATTAGTGATTCGGAAGACATATCTGTTGTTACCAACAATTTTCACCACTTTTCGAGGCGATTGTGGACTTATAACAGCAGTTAATATCAGTTCGAATTCATGCTCTATCGGCTCACTTATGTCCGATTCACTTAAACTCACATTAAATGTAATATTTTTAGTCTCCCATTGCTTCAAACCACGAATCAATGGCGGATCAAAACTAATGTCAAATTCATATGAATTCGATTGAATGGTTTGAATATAAACCAAAATAAAAACAATCCAAAAATTTTTCATTTTGAATGCATTTGAATCGAAAACAAAATTCAAAATTTTATTACACTTTTTTCAATGTTTCGAAGAACGGCAACAACAGACAAGTTGACGAACCAAACACTAAACTTGTCTTCATAAACTTTTTTATCTAAATGGACAACACTTTGATGACGGCATTGAATATTATCATCAGATTTTAAAAGGAAATGAAGGACTTTTACATTTATTCAAATGATTAAAATTTTCAGACTTTTAACATCAATTAACTGCATTTACTGTACTCTCAGCTAATGCTAACTTTGAGTACATTTGACAAAAAAAAACATTTAGTGCATCAGTGCTTCAGTAGAATAGTTCGATAAGTTCTGAATATATCATTTTAATTCAAACAATCGACCATTGATTTAGTTTAGCTAATCAAAAGTCTGGATAAATAAAAACTTTTTTTCTCTAAAACCAGTTACTGTTACTGTAGAACCCGTTTAAGCAATGCATTCAATTCATTACTGTTTATAACTTAACTATATGTTAGAAATTATAATAATTTTATTATAGCCTTGAAATCCAGTTAATTTCGAGTAATGAATGAAATGTTTTTTTCTCTAAAATTCATCGGAATATGTAATGGGAAAAACGCAAACGCCTTGAAAACCATGAGTTTTATTCAAAATTCTTAGACATATTATAATAACTGTGAGAGTACTGTAAAGTCATTTCAAGTCATTTCAAGTTCATTCAACCCATATTTTCCAGTGATAACAAACTTAACAAAACTCCTAAACTTCCCAAACATTCCTAAAACTAGAATATATTCGTTTGACTTTTGACTTAAATCTGACTCCACTTTAGCGAAAAACCATAATAAAAGGGAATATATTTTAAAAATAAAGTCTTAACTAACAAACGGCTAGTTTTTAATGAATAACATGCAAGAATTTTCTAAAACATCATAACAAACAGATTCTGTAGTAAAATATAAGACAATAATTGATTAACAATCGCTAAAGCATTAAGGAATGGTTGATAAAAATAAAACAAAATAATAACTTTGCAAACTTAATTATGGAAAAATAATTATTTTTTATTTTATGACTCGTTTAATAAATACAATGAATTTGTTCTATTGAACAATGAATTTTGTAATAGTTTTTCGGAAAAATTAAAATTATTTCTTTTGCATAACATTAGAACATTAGATACAGTAATTCTTAATTAATAGTTTCAAACATTGAGTATAAGTTATAACTTATAATACATTTTTAGTTTGAGTATTCATAAACCATAGCTAAATTGCGGCTTATTTTAGATATAAATTGGAGTAATATTTTACATTAGTTTTAGTATACATTACAATTCTGACTAAATTTTTCTCAATAAATAAATATCTGGGTGTAAACTGGGTTAAAATAATAGTGAATATTAGTGATTATGATTCTTATTTATAAATATTTTACTTAAAAAATTGTCTTCAAATTTATAGATACCGTTTGGAGTATTTGAGTTAATTGAAGTTTTAATAAGTATTATCTTACGAGTTATGCTGTGATGAGAAGTTTGTTGATAATTATAGCACTTTAGATGACATACAGAGTATTAGTGTCGAGACTAGTGCCATCAAAATCTCAGATTTTGCTCCAAAAGCATCATTTGTTTCTGAAAAAAATACAAAAATAAAATAATATTATGTCTTCTATTAAATGTCTTTATTAAATTAAGCTTAAATTTTGGCAAAACACTTAAATCCTTAAACCTACAGTTAATCCATAATAAACCAAAAAATATTTGGCTCTAAACTAATAAAATAATTTAATTTAATTTAACAAATAATTGATTATAAAATATAAAATTAATTAATGATAAACTAAAAAGTTATGCATATAAAAGTACAAGTACAAATTATTTAAAAGCATATAGACCTTTTAAAATTAATAATGATTTGTATATTTATAAATATTTATCAAATGTTTTAAATTGTATAATGTATAAATTGAAAATATAACCAACCTTTGCGTTGAATTATTACAATTCTATTTTCTAAAGTTGTATTAATTGGTGTATTTTCTCGTATATATTGTTCTAAAATGTCAAAAACACTCAAATCCTGAGCCACTTCTAGAATGTGTTCATTTGATTGAATAGATATAGTCTGAGGCAACAAAACGTCATAGAACTTCGTATCATTCAATTGACTATAATTTTGAGTCAAACATTGTGTGCACTTAACGGAAATCTCAATAATAGTGTCATTAGTTGGCTTCGAGAAGTCATAAATAACATTAATCCCCGAAACTTGCAATAAGTTCGAGCGCCAGATGTATTGTTCGAGTAATTGTCGAATTGTTTTTCCGTCCAAAACCAACATTTGGATCATCGGATTTCCTCTATTAAACACTTTATCCAGACTAATTTTTGTAATAAAATATGTACTTTTATTCACGTCTCCAATCGAGTCAGCGATCATTTCACTGCTAATCAAAGCGATTACATCTCTCTTCTCATCGATTCTCTGTCTCAACACTTCATTTCCTTTCTCTTTGATTAATGACTTAATAAAAGTATCGTTAATATAGTTAACGCGATAGAAGACCAATGAGTCTGTGATTACATTTCCTAAATTACACTCTTGTGCCGAACAGTCAGAGCCATTCAGATAAACACTGGCCTCTCCCAGGAATAGTGCACGCTGATAGTTGTCAGCCAATTGTTCTGTTCGCTTATCTATTCATTCAATTTAATATTTATATTAATGTTATTTTTAGACAATATTCAGGATATTATCTAAATGTAATCTAATATTATATTTGATTCAATGCAACGCATTTAGTTGATTTTGCAAACAATCTGAAATGATCTAGTATAGAATTTCAATTATTAGACTAAAAAATAGTTTTGGGATTTTTATCAGGGTTCATTCTCACAAACAAATCTGCAGCCATAGGCAAACTGGTGTTTATAGAACCAGCTGCCCGGGAATGAGAGATGAATGCATTTCTCAGAGTAAGGGCATATTATGGCATAACTGAGAGATTAAACGTTTTTTTAGCCGAATATAAATAACCTAATTATCTGTTTTAGTCATTACATTAATTGCATTAGAAGTGATTAAAAATTATTAATACTTCTGTTTTTATCGCAAAATCGACAGTTAGGGCTCAAACAACTTTAGAATACTTCAAAACTCAATCATCAGGAGTAGTGAGTCTAAGCTATTTTGCACTAAATTTAAACATTTTAAAAATAGATTTTTTTTAAAGTCGCTCTCGATTTGCATTAAATAAATTATGTCTTTATGTATCAAATTGTCTAAAAAGAATTATTGCATAAAAACGAAACTTTAAAAACTAACCCAAATCTGTTTGATCTTCTAATTTAATAAGTGTTCCTTCGCTGGACTTAATATTTCCTCTTTTGTCGAATATTACGGATAGTTTGCCAATAGATTTGCCGAAGACATCAGCGGTGGCCACAATCACATTACCGCCACTGCCTTCGACAACCAAATCGGGATAACTATTATTTGGTCTTTGATTCAGAAGCAATAAGTTCTTAGTCGAGGCATAGCTTCCAATCACAACATCTAAGTGCGGAACGTTTGATGCGATTTGTTTGAAATAATCTTGGTCGCCACTGCCGATGGCCACTATGATGGCAATGCCCTCTTTCCTCAAGTATTCGCTCTCTTCTTGCAAACACTTAATCGGATCATGAATTTTGAATAAACCAAACGCCGAATCATAATTGGGTTCTCTCTTCGATAAGCCTATGTTTAGACTGTTTGGCGGTTTTGCAAACCCAATGACACCTATTCGATGAATTCCATCCATTATTTTAGTTGATTTTCTAACATTTGAATAGAAATTACTGATATATTTAGTGTCGACGTCGACATTACACGAGACTATTCGGGAAAAGTAGTTAACGTCGCTTATAAACTGAGTTATATTATTGTAACTCTCTTTGATGTATTCGTTTCTGTCGTGTCTTGAGTTCACTAACTCGTAATCACTTAATCCAAGAGTTATGACATCGAATTGAATTTCTTTTAAAAAGTCCGTCACAACCTTTGACCCGAAGTGTTTGTACCAAAAACCGCCCAAATTATTGCCGGAGTTTACAAACAATACGAATTCCTTAGATCTCAGTTCACGGATCTATAGAATCAAAAGTGTTTTTAAAGTTTAAACTATTTATCTTACGAAACAAATCTGAATTCGTGTTTCTCAACAATTAACTAATGAAAAGGCGGTTCTGAGGGATGAGATAATTTACAAAATGCTTCAAACAGGGATCGAGAAGGGGGGGGATCAGGCAGAAATCCCCCCTGATTTTGAAAATTTGGATTTATCCCCCCCCCCTAGCATTTGGTCCGAA